>JAEOAD010002676.1:0-56569 GCA_036365145.1 Orientallactaga sibirica
GCACTCATGGCTGAGCAGCTCAGGCGCTCGTTCACTCGCTCATTTGTTTGTCTGTCTGTCCTCCTGCCTGCGAAGCCGAAGGAGCCCGGGTTTGAATCCCCAACACCCCAAACAACCCCCACCCCCACGTGCACAAAGCCACTGGCACGAAGGTGACGCCTGCGCTGTGCCTGGACCTGGACCTGGATGGATGCTTCACAGGCAAGAAGTTAACCACTAAGCTATCTCTCCAGCCCCTAAAATATATTTTTACAAAAAGAATACATATAATTAAGAGGCACATAGTAAGATCCTACCTTCTTCAGCCTCACTATATGCCTGTCAAGCCAGAAGCCTGTGTTACTGTTATTTTCTGTAGTGAACTATAGTTCTTTGCTTGCAGTTGTTTTGATTTAGTCAAAATGAAAAAAAAAAAAGACTGACATTGAATTTCCATCTCAGATCTAGAAAAGCCTTCCTACATTCGAAGTGTCAACTATTGTTAGAATGAGTGTGCAAAGATGATGGGAATTAATCAGTAAGAGAACTTTAGCCAGAGTAGGTTGCAACACTGCAGAACTCTCTGGAAGGAGCGAGACCCTGTGTCCCTTATCTTGCAGAGCTCTTATTTGGAGTCAGCCACAACACAGGTTTCAGATCTCCAATGAACCAATGTGGCAGTGCACACCTTTAATCTGTCGGAGGCAGAGGCAGGAGGGTCTGAGTGAGTTTGGGGACAGCCTAGGCTGACCTGTAACTCGCTCTCTTCTCCCAGGCTGTGTATCTGACTTTGCATGCAAACTGGGGGGAATTGATCTGGGGTTCTTAGGTTCTGCAAGCATGTACCCTAACCGCTGAGCAATCTTCCAGCCCCAGTCTTCCTTTTTTCAAATTGTTATTTGTTTAATAATTATATGAGATTCCAAAAGAGGAGAGAGAGAGAGAGAGAGAGAGAATTGGCGCACCCGAGTCATCAGCCACTGCAAACGACCTCCAGAAGCGTGCTCCAATTTGTGCATCTGGATTACGTGGGCCCTGGGGAATCGAGCCTCAAACCGGTGTCCTTAGTGTTCACAGCCAAATGCTTACCCGCTGAGCCACCTTTCCCCCCTAGATGTCCTCTTTGCACCCATTGCCTCTGTGAACCAAAGTTTCCAAGAAGCAGCAGCACCTACACTTCTTAGGATAGAACTTCCGATTGTGGAGAGATGGGATGGTCAGATTCAAAGCCAAACTGTCTAGAACTAACCTTAATCCCTGCACTGACCACCTCTGTGGTATTTATTATTAATTTTATTAATTTGTCATTTTATTTAATTTATTTAAGTTTTTTATTTTAGTATATTATTTTATTTTATAATAAATTATTTTATTACTTTATTTTACTTTTTAATTTAATTTTATTTAATTTTCTTATTTATTTAACTTTCTATTTTATTACTTATCATTTTATATTACTTTAAAATTTTATTTTATTATTTATTACTTTTTAAATTATTGTTTATATATATATATGAAAGGAAAAAAGAAAACAAATAATAAAGAAATACACCAAAAAAATATAGTAAATAAATACGTATATGTATAATAAACAAAGCAGCATACATATTAAATAAACGAATATAAATAATGAATATATGAAACAGTATATAAATATGGTTAAGAATCAAATAAGGATAAATATGAAACAAATGAATATAAATAATGAATAAATAATACAATAAATACATATGATAAATGAATACCTATAATAAACAAATAAGGATAAATACTAAATGAATGAATGTAAATAATAAATAAATAAAACAAACTAACAAGTATAAATCTTAAATGAATGAATATAAATGATAAATAAATATAATAAACTAATAAGGATAAATATTGCATAAGTGAAAATACACAGTAAATAAATATAACAAATTAATAAGTATAAATATGAAACAAGTATAAATAATAAATATCAATAAATAGAAATAACTGCAATAATAATAAATAAATGTAAATAATAAATAAATCTAACTAATTATAAATAAATGTAAATAATAAATGAATACAGAATTGTAAATATTAAAGAAATAAATAAAAATAAAGAAATCTTAAAAGGCCATGTGGCTGACATCCTGGCTCAAGGCCTGTCCAGTGCACAACCTCACTGTGTGTCCAGTAAGTAAATAAAAGAAAATAATTTCAAAAAATTTATGTATTTATTGATTAGAGAGAGAGAGAGAAGTAGAGAGGGGCAGAGAGAGAGAGGAGGGAATGGACATGCCAGGGCCTCCAGCCACTGCAAACGAACTCCACACTTATGTGCCACCTTGTGCATCTGGCTAATGGGGGTTCTGGGGAATCGAAGTGGGATCCTTTGGCTTTGCTGGCACACACCCTTAATCCCAGCACTCCGGAGGCAGAGGTAGGAGAATTGCCATGAGTTCGATGCCAGCCTGAGACTACATAGTGAACTCCAGGTCAGCCTGGCCTAGGGAGAGACCCTACCTCCAAAAGCCAAAAAAAAGATAGAGTTGTAGGGCTACAAATGGCCTGATGGTTATTGGAAAAGAAAATGTTGGAGGGGAAGTCATGTTGAGGACTCCCTTCAACTTGGATAAAAAGGGTGCTTTGTGGGCCTGGACAGATGGCTGAGCTGTTAAGGCATTGGACTGCAAAGCCCAAGGACACAGGTTCGATTCCCCAGGAACCACGTTAGCCAGATGCACAAGGGAGTGCATGCATCTGATGTTCATTTGCAGTGGCTGGAGGACCGGTGTGCTCGTTCTCTCTCCCTCTCTTTCCCTCTTTCTCTGTCAAATAAATAAATTATAGTAAAAAAAATTGTTTAAATGGTTGGGCCTTTAATCCCAGAACTTGGGAGACAGGTAGGAGGATCACCATGAGTTCGAGGCCACTCTGAGACTACAGAGTGAATTCCAGGTCAGCCTGAGCTACACTGAGACCCTATCTCGAAAAAAAAAAAAAAAAAAGGATGCTATCTGGTACTTACTCTCTCTTTCTCTCTCTGTCTCTCTCTTTCTCTCTCTCACACACACGCATAAATAAAACAATAAACAACAAAATTTCAAAGAACAAGTAGTGTATGTGTCTTAGGGCAAGATCTCCTAGGGCACCCAATATTCATGTAAGTTTAAGTAAAAAGGAAAAAGAAAAAAAAAGAAGGAAGGCTGGAGAAAAGGCTACGTGTTTAATAGGTGCTTGCCTGCAAAGACAGGTTCTATTCCCCAGTAACCACATACAGACATGTGCACAAACGGTACTGTCCATTCTCTTCCTCTCTGTCTCACACACACACACGCACACACACACGCACATACATACATACAGGCATGCATACAGACATACAGACATAAATACGTAAAATGTTAAAGGAAAAGTAGTGGACATGTCTGCCAGAAAGAGATACTAAGGTGTCCAACATGTACAGGGGAAATAAAAAAGAAAAACGGGGGGAAAGGAGAAGAGTGGAATAATGGACAAAGGTGCTTGCATGCAGATTCGATTGCACTGTACCCACATACAGCAATGTGTACAAACTAGTGCAAGCATCTTGAGTGCATTTGCAGGGCCTGTAGGCACAATTGTTTCCATTCTCTCTCTCTCTCTCTCTCTCTCTAAATAAATAAATAAATAAATAAATAAATAAATAAATAAATAAATATTTTTCCTTTGTGAACTTATGACTCTCCCCAGTGTCTGCTGGATTACCAGAAGGGTGGTTCTCAGGCAGAGAGCGTGCTCCAAAATCATATTGAGTGTCTGAAATCCTCGGTCAGTTCTGTACCCCTGGGTTAGAGAATCTGCTGTCTCCAAATAAAGCGTCAAATTGGTCGACAGAAAAAGGACAGCTGAGCCAGTGGACAGGAGGTGCACGGAATCCTTTTTTTGTAATTGAGCGATATCTTAGACTTCATCCCTTCACTCTGACGTTGCAAGCCTACTGTAATGGGGATGTCTGAAAAATGAATGAACAGGACCCCAGGGGTGTGTTTCCCTAGGGAACTCCCAGCCCAGCTAAGATGATCTTATATGGCTGACAGACGAGGATGTGTAGGAGGCGGAAGCCAGATGTTAGAGAGTGAGAGCCTGCTTCAAAGATTAAGCTAGAGAGACTAAAAAATCTTACAGGAGCTTTGAGTTCAATTACTTGGACTACTTACTCGCTTATCATTATTGTTAATGACGAGAGGGACTCAGCTTTTCTCAAGTGCGCTCGGTTGTTGGTGCAGGGTGCTGCAAGAGAGGTGGGACTCCGTGACATACAAGGAGCAGTGTTCTATTTCTACCTGCTGACCCAGGCCAGCAGGAACCTTATTCATAAGGTGAACCCAAATCACTTTGTCATTTTGGCTGACTGGTTGGCTTATTTTTAGGGTTCCTTTATGCCTTTTCTTTCAGAGGAAACCTTGTAAGTACACATCATAAGTTGGTACGCTCATGCCCGTCTTCACTCGTGCCAGGCCATGCAGGGCCCGTCTTGGTGGGATTGTGGGCATTCCCCATGGTGGTTTGGTTCCTAACTTTTAGAAGGAGCAGGCCTTCAATTGAGGGATTCAGTGCCTATGCATATTGCCCCACCCCCTCTCGTTTTTGCACACTCTCGTCTGCACAATTTCCTGACCATTGGTGGCTCTGTTTGATTTTGTGTTGTCGTTTGTCTTTTAGTTATATACCTTTCATCCCAGAACTGGGGAGACAGAGGTAGGAGTATTGCCATGAGTTCTAGGCCACCCTGAGACTACATAGTGACTTCCAGGTCAGCCTGAATTAGAGTGAGACACCTGTTGTCCCAGCACTCAGGAGGGGCCCAGAGACTTAGGAGGAGCCCTGTGATTTCCAGGTGAGCATGTGCTTGAAAAACAGCACGATGGTTAAAAGTGCTTGCCTGCAATCCTAGCTTCCATTTTCCAGTACCCGCATACATTCATGTGCACAAAAGTTCACATGCATCTGGACTTCAGTTGCAGTGCCTGGAAGCCGTGTAGTGTCCATTCTTCCTCTCTCTCTCACTCTGTGTCACATACATACATACATACATACATACATACATACATACATACATACAAAAGAGAGAGGCTGAGTGACGGGGAGGGTATATGATGTAGGGTGATGTTTCAAAGGGGACAGTCAGGGGAGCGAGGGAAAAACATGGGATATTGTCTACAATTAAAGAATTTGTCAGAAAAAAATAAATACAATTTTAAAAAAGGAAAAAAAGACAACTAATAATAAAGAAATAAACCAAAAATATAATTAATAAATAAGTATGATAAACAAAGCAGTGTAAATAATAAATAAACGAGTATAAATAATGAATAAATAAATCAATATATAAATATGATAAAGAAACAAATAAGGATAAATATTAAACAAATGAATATAAATAATAAATACATAATCCAATGAATACCTATGATAAATGAATAAATATAATAAACAAAATAAGGATAAATACTAAATGAATGAATATAAATAATAAAAAAATTAAACAAATATAATAAACTAACAAGTATAAATCTTGAATGAATATAAATGATAAATACATATAATAAACTAATAAATATAATATTCCATAAATGAAAATAGACAGTAAATAAATATAACAAATTAATAAGTATAAATATTAAACAAGTATAAATAATAAATAAATATCAATAATAAAGAAATAACTACAAAAAATAACTAAATGTAAAAATAAATCTAAACAACAATAAATAAATGTAAATAATAAATGAATAAATAACTGTAAATATCAAAGAAAGAAATACAAATAAAGAAATCTTAAAAGGCCATGTGGCTGATATCCTGGCTCAAGGCCTGTCACAACCTCCCTGTGTGTCTGCTAAGTAAATAAATGAAAATAATTTTAAAATATTTTAGGTATTTATTGATTAGAGAGTGTGAGAGAGAGGCAAATAGAGAGAGAGAGAGGAGGGAATGGACATGCCAGGGCCTCCAGCTGCTGCAAACGAACTCCACACTTATGCGCAACCTTGGGCATCTGGCTAACATGCGTCCTGGGGAATCGAAGTGGGATCCTTTGGCTTTGCTGGCATATGCCTTTAATCCCAGGACTCAGGAGGCAAAGGTAGGAGAATCGCCATGAATTCAATGCCAGCCTGAGACTACATAGTGAACTCCAGGTCAGTCTGGCCTAGGGCGAGACCTTATCTCACAACGCAAAGCAAAGCAAAAAAAAGGTAGAGTTGCAGGGCTACAAATGGCCTGATGGTTGTTGCAAACGAAAATGTTGGAGGAGGCGTTGGACTGCAAAGCCCAAGGACACAGGTTCGATTCCCCAGGACCCACGTTAGGCAGCTGCACAAGGGACTGCATGCATCTGGTGTTCATTTAAAGTGGCGGGAAGCCTGGTGTGCTCATTCTCTCTCCCTCTCTTTCCCTCTTTCTCTGTTAAATAAATAAATAATAGTAAAAAAATTTTTAAGGGTCGGGCCTGGTGGAGCACGCCCTTAATCCCAGCACTTGGGAGACAGGTAGGAGGATCACCATGAGTTCGAGTCCACCCTGAGACTACAGACTGAATTCCAGGTCACCCTGAGCTACAGTGAGACCCTACCACGAGAAAAAAGGATGCTATGTGGTACTTACTCTCTCTCTCCTTCTCTCTTTCTCTCTCTCTCTCTCTCTCACACACACACACAAATAAAAAATTAAACAACAAAATTTCAAGAACAAGTGGTGTATGTGTCTTGGGGCAAGATCTCCTAGGGCACCCAACATTCATGTACATTTAAGTAAAAAGCAAAAAGAAAAAAAGGAGGAAGGCTGGAGAAAAGGCTCCGTGTTTAATAGCTGCTTGTCTGCAAAGCCAGGTTCTATTCCACAGTACCCACATACAGACATGTGCACAAATGGTAGTGTCCATTCTCTTACTCTCTGTCTCTGTCTCTCTCTCTCTCTCTCTCTCTCTCTCTCTCTCACACACACACACACACACATACATACATGCATACATACAGACATACAGACATAAATACATAAAATTTTAAAGGAAAAGTTGGGGACGTGTCTGGCGGAAAGAGATACTAAGGTGTCCAAACATGCACAGGTGAAAGAAAAAAGAAAAACAGGGGGGAAAGGAGAAGGCTGGAATAATGGCTAAGTGGTGAAAGGTGCTTGCTTGAAAACTTTCGATTGCCCAGTACCCACATACAGCCATGTGCACCAACTAGTGCAAGCATCTCAAGTGCATTTGCAGGGCCTGTAGGCACAATTGTTTCCATTCTCTCTGTCTCTCATAAATAAATAATTAAATAAATAAATATTTTTCCTTTGAGAACTTAGGACTCTCTCCAGTGTCTGCTAGTTTACCAGGAGGGTGGTCCTCAGGCAGAAAGGGTGCTCAAAACTCATTCGAGTATCTGAAATCCTCTGTCAGTTCTTGAGGTCCAAGACAGATGTGAGCAGATGACTCAGATGCTTGTCAGGAGCGCCAATTCTATCACTCAGCGATTCCCTGGGCCCTCCTGGCATTGTCTTTCCCTGGAACGTTTTCTTTCAGAGGAAATGTTGTAAGTACACATCATACGTTGCTATGCTCTCTCTCTCTCTCTCTCTCTCTCTCTCTCTCACACACACACACACACACACACACACACACACACACAAACACACACACACACAAGGCCTGTCCAGTGCACAACCTCCGTGTGTGTCTGCTAAGGAAATAAATGAAAATAATTTTTTAAATATTTTAGGTATTTATTTATTAGAGAGTGAGAGAAGTAGAGAGAGGGAAAGAGAAGGGCAGAGAGAGGAGGGAATGGACATGCCAGGACCTCCAGCTGCTGCAAAGGAACTCCACGCATGTGCCACCTTGTGCATCTGGGTTACGTGAGGTCCTGGAGAGTCGAACCTGGGTCCTTATGCTTCATAGGCATGTGCCTTAACTGCTGATCTCTCTCCAGCCCCAGTTTATTTGTTTATTATTTTATTTTATGATGATGATGATGATCATTATCATTATTACGATTACCATTGATGTAGGGTGTGGCTCTAGGCCAGTCTCACCCAGAATCCACTCTGTCATCTCAGGCTGGCCTCAAACTCACGGCCACGCCTCTCCTTCTAAGAAAATCGACTGCAATTTTCCTTTTTTTTGTTTTTTTAAATTTATTTCATTATTTATTATTACTTTGTCATTTTATTTAACTTTTTTATTTTAGTATATATTTTTATTTTATTATTCATTACTTTATTACTTTATTTTATTTTTAATTTAATTTTATTATTTATTTAACTTTCTATTTAATTACTTATCATTATATTTTATTTTTCATTTCATTTTATTATTTATTATTGTTTAAATCATTGTTATTATCAATATGGTTTTTGAGGTCGCGTGTAGCTGTAGGCCAGGCTGACCTGGAACCCACTCTGTGGTTTCAGGCTGGTATGTAAATCAAGGCCGCCTTCCTTTGGACATCATTTTCATGTTACTCCAGGGGGTGTAGGGAGGGGCTCAGGGGGTGGAAGGAGCGGCTGCACTCATGGCTGAGCAGCTCAGGCGCTCCCTCACTCGCTGCTTGTCTGTCTGTCTGTCCTCCTGCATGCAACTCCGAAGGAGCCCGGGTTTGAATCCCCACCACCCCCAACCCACCGCCCCATGCCACGGACGGCACACGGTTGTCCTCTTCTGAAAAGGCCGGTTTGCTAGGCCTTGCTCGCCTCTTGCAAAGCACTGATAGAGGTGTCTTGGAATCACAGACGTGCTTTGAGGTGCCGAGGTATTTCCCACAGCAGATGCAGGGAAGGAAGGCTCGGAATCCCGAGCTCAGTGGACGTCTGACGACGTCTGTTTTCAGGGATGCCCACAGCACGAGGTGTGTCATGTGGAGACTATCCTTCTCATCCTGTAGGAATGCCCTCCCTCTTGCCAACAGCTTTGTTTACTTATTTATATATTTATTTTTATTTATTTTTGATTTTTCAAGATAGGGTTTCCCTCTAGCCTAGGCTGACTTGGAATTCACTCTGTAGTCTCATGGTGGCCTTGAACTCACGGCCATCCTCCTACCTCAGCCTCCTGAGTGCTGGGATTAAGGCGTGTGGCACATTGCCCAGCTTGCAAACAGCTTTTATTGATTTATTTATTTGACATAAAGAGAGATGGACAGAGAGAGTATGTGTGCTTCAGGGCCTCCAAAAAGGCCGGTTTCCTAGGCCTTGCTCACTTCTTGCAAACCACTGATAGATGTGTCGTGGAATCACGGACATGCTTTGAAGTCCTGTGGGATTTCTTACATCACATGCTGGAAAGAGAGAACGGGCGCGCCAGGGCCTCCAGCCACTGCAAATGAACTCCAGACTTATGCACCACCTTGTGCATCTGGCCAACGTGGGTCCTGGGGAATCGAACTGGGATCCTTTGGCTTTACTGGCACACGCCTTTAATCCCAGCACTCAGGAGGCAGAGGTAGGAGAATCACATGAGTTCAATGCCAGCCTGAGACTACATAGTGAACTCCAGGTAAGCCTGGCCATAGGGCGAGACCCTAACTTGAAAAGCCAAAAAAAAGATAGAGTTGTAGGGCTACAAATGGCCTGATGGTTGTTGGAAAGGAAAATGTTGGAGGGAAGTCATGTTGAAGACTCCCTTCAACTTGGAAAAAAAGGGTGCTTTCTGGGCCTGGACAGATGGCTTGGCCGTTAAGGCACTGGACTGCAAAGCCACAGGACACAGGTTCGATTCCCAAGGACCCACGTAAGCCAGCTGCACAAGGGAGTGCATGCATTTGGTGTTCATTTGCAGTGGCGGGAGGCCTGGTTTGCACATTCTCTCTCCCTCTTTCCCTCTTTCTCTATCAAATAAATAAATAATAGTGAAAATAAATTTGTTTAAAGGGTCGAGCCTGGTGGGGACACCTTTAATCCCAGCACTTGGGAGACAGGTAGGAGGATCACCATGAGTTCGAGGCCACCCTGAGACTATAGAGTGAATTCCAGGTCAGCCTCAGATACAGTGAGACCCTACCTCGAAAAAAAAAAAAAAAAAAAGATTCTATCTGATACTTTCTCTCTCTCTCTCTCTCTCTCTCTCTCTGTCTCTCTCACACACACACAGACACACACCTAAATAAAAAAATAAACAAAATTTTAACGAACAAGTACTGTATGTGTCTTGGGGCAAGATCTCCTAGGAAACCCAACATTCATGTACGTTTAAGTAAAAAAATAAAGAGGAGGAAGGCTGGAGAAAAGGCTCCATATTTAATACGTGCTTGTCTGCAAAGCTAGGTTCTATTCCCCAGTACCCACATACAGACATGTGCACAAATGGTAGTGTCCATTCTCTTCCTCTCTGTCACACTGTCACACACACACACAAATGCACACACACGCACATACATACATACAGACATACAGACATAAATACATAAAATTTTAAAGGAAAAATTGTGGACGTGTCTGGCGGGCAGAGATACTAAGGTGTCCAAACATGCACAGGTGATATAAAAAAGAAAAATGGGGGGGGAGAAGAAGGCTGGAATAATGGCTGCGTGGTCAAAGGTGTTTGCTTGCAAACTTTCGAATGCCCAGTACCCACATACAGCCATGTGCACAAACTAGTGCAAGCATCTCGAGGGCATTTCCAGGGCCTGTAGGCACAGTTGTTTCCATTCTCTCTCTTAAATAAATAAATAAATAAATAAATAAATAAATAAATAAATATTTTTGCTTTTGAGTCCTTAGGACTCTCCCTGATGTCAGCTGGATTACCAGAAGGGTGGTCCTCAGGCAGAAAGGGTGCTCAAAACTCATATCCAGTGCTGCAAGAGAGGCGGGACTCCGTGTTCTATTTCTACGTGCTGACACAGGCCAGTAGGAACCTCATTCCTAAGGTGAACCCCAAGAACATTGTCATTTTCGCTGACTGGTTGGCTTATTTTTAGGATTCTTTTATGCCTTTTCTTTCAGAGGAAACGTTGTAAGTACTCATCATACCTTGGTACACTCAAGCCCGTCTTCACTCCTATGAGGCCAGGCTGGCCCAGAAACCCAGTCTGTGGTTTCAGGCTGGTCTTGAACTCGAGGCCCTCTTCCATTGGACATCACTTTTATGTTACTCCAAGGGGTGTTAGGAGCGGCTGCACTCATGACTGAGCAGCTCAGGCGCTCGCTCACTCGCTCATTTGTCTGTCTGTCCACCTGCATGCAAAGGCAAAGGATCGTGGGTTTGAATCCCCACCGCCCCCCCCCCCATGTGCACAAAGCCACCAGCACCGAGGGTGATGCCCGCGCTGTGCCTGGACCTGGACCTGGATGCCGCTGGACCCAGAACAGAGTGGAGGTCAGGACAGGAGGACAAGGACGGCGGCCTCAGTTCCAAATCAAGCTGCGCTACAGCCACACCCCACCTCGGGAAAAAAAATTATTATTTATAATAATAAAGAAAACCTAATAATAGTAATAATATTGGTAACAATAATGAGATAATAGTAGTAGTAGTAGTAATAAGGAAAACCAAATAATAACAATATTAATAATAGTTATAACAATGAAAACCAAATAATAGTAATAGCAATAGTATTAATAAGGAAAACCTAATAATCAGAATAATAAGAAGAAGAAAAAGAAAATAGTAGTAGTGGTAGTAGTAGTTAGGAAAAACAAATGATAATAGTAATAATAATGATAAAAATAATACTATAATGATAATGAAAAGAAATAATTAAAACCAAATAATAGCAATAATGATGAAAGCCCAAAAATAATAATAATAATAATGATAATAAGGAAAACCAAATAATAATAATAGCCATAATCAGTTGAGCATGGTGGCACTCAAATATTTCATCCCCGCAACACTGGGCAGGCAGAGGTATGTGTCGTGGCCATGAGTTCAAGGCCATCCTGAGATGCCAGAGTGATTTCTGGGTCAGCCTGGGCTAGATCCAGACCCTACCCCGAAAACCAAAAAAAAAATTTATATATATATATGTATTTATGTATATAAATTTACATATAACCTTAACCCTCATCCTATTATGACATATACATAAATTACATATTCACATATAAGTATATATATATGTATATATTATGTAGTATATATAATATATAATAATATATAACACATAAAACAATATACTGTACATAAAATATATGTAAATATATATCATATATATTTATGTATATAATATATGTAAATATGTAAATGTATATATGAATATACATTTAAACTTTTACATATATGTTGATATATGAATTTAAATATACACTTACATATATTATGTGTAATACGTAATATATAATACATCAAATAAATTTTATATATATATATATAATCACTAAACACCTCCTCCTGCTGTTGGCTACATAATACTATACTTACGGTAGATTAGATGTTACATTTATTTCTTTGGTTTTCCTTCTTTTTTTTTTTTAGAGGTAGGGTCTGGCTGTAGCCCAGGCTGAGCTGGAATTCACTCTGTCATCTCAGGCTGGCCTCAAACTCGCAGCCACAACCCTCCTCCCTCTCTATCTCCCTCCCCAGTGCTGCTGGGATGAAAGGCGTGAGCACCACTCTAAATACATTTTATTTATTTTAGTATGATGATTTTATTATTTTTTATTATTTATAGGAGAGACAGAAGGAGTCAGAGAGAGAGAAAATGGGGCCACCAGAGTTTCCAGCTGCTGCAGACGAATTCCAGACACATGCCCCCCTTGTGTATTTTCTCTCTCTCTCTCACACGTTTGGGGCTTACAACTTGACTGGAGATTTGCGAGAATGGGTTCCTGTGATCATGGTCATGGAAACTCTCTATGGTGTAAATAGGGTCAACGGGCCAGGAGAGAAGTTAAGGCGTTGGACTGCAAAGCCATAGGAAACAAGTTTGATTCCCCAGGACCCACGTTAGCTAGCTGCACAAGGGAGTGCATGCATCTGGTGTTCATTTGCAGTGGCTGGAGGTCTGGTGTGTTCATTCTCTCTCCCTCTCTTTCCCTCTTTCTCTGTCAAATAAATAAATGATAGTAAAATAAATTTTTTTAAGGGTTGTGCCTGGTGGGGCATGCCTTTAATCCCAGGACTTGGAAGACAGGTAGGAGGATCACCATGTGTTTGAGGTCACCCTGAGACTACAGAGTGAATTCCAGGTCAGCCTGAGCTACAGTGAGACCCTACCTCGAAAAACAAACAAACAAAAAAAGGATGGTATCTGTCACTTACTGTTCTAAGACACTAGAAAGGGTTAATTCTGAGATTCGTAATCTCAGAAGTTGTTCCCACTTTTTCTGAAAACACATTGAGAACAAGTCCATCCCAGAATAAAGGGAAGAAAACTGTGTATGTCGTGACTTCAGCCTGGAATGGGCCTGGTAGTTTGGATTTAAAAAAAAAATATTTTTTATTTATTTATTTATTTATTTATTTATTTATTTATTTATGAGAGACACACAGAGAGTGAGAGAGAAGAGAATGGGTGCCCCAGGGCCTGCAGCCACTGCAACAAACTCCAGATGCATGCGCCCCCTTGTGCATCTGGCTTACGTGGAGTCCTGGGAATCAAACTTGGGTCCTTTAGCTTTGCAGGCATCGCCTAACCACTAGCCATCCCACCAGCTCCCTCTCTCTTTTTTTGAGGTAGTGTCTTGCTCTATCCCAGGCTGACCTGGAAGTCACTATGTAGTCTCAGGGTGGCCTTGAACTCACAGTGATCCTCCTATGTCTGCCTCCCGAGTGCTGGGATTTAAAGGAGTGCAACACCATGCCCAGCTTAGTTTGGGAATTTCACGAAGTACCTCAATAGTATGCTGCCACGTAAGTGAGACCAAAGGTGGATTAAAGGTGCAAAAAACACGATAGTGGCTATAAACGTAATATCCGCCACCTTCTGGGATCCACAAACCGATCCACCAATGCAGACTGTGGTTGAAAGTCTGTCTTGTACAGAGGCAGTGAGATCAAGGACTACCAAAATTGATCAACAATTCCAGAAAACATACCTGAACCCTATCAAAAGATGAGCCAAAAGCCTGGCATGGTGGCGCACACCTTTCATCCCAGCACTCAGGAGCTAGATATAGGAGGATCGCTGTGAGTTTAAGAGCACCCTGAGGCTCCATAGTGAATTCCAGGACAGCCTGAGCTAGGCGAGACCCTACCTGGAAAAACCAACATAGGACCCAGGTGGAGCACATAGGAATTGATGAGATGAGCCACAGTGCTGCTAGCTTGCAGGGGCGTTTGAAAACCTGCACCAGCGTGATGGGGAGATACACAAAACGTGTTGAAGCAGGTTTCAAGAGCTGCTAAGAACTCACTATTAGAACAGACTTAACACGGCCACGATGCCCAGGCAATTGTGTGGAAGAGAAGGGGAAGAGTCAGAGGGTGTGCAGCAATATGCAGAGGCCTTGACTCCCCACTGACAGACTGCAGCTCCCACCTCATACCCCCCTTAACCCATGGTGAATACCCACTGTTCCACAGGGATAGACCCTCCGTGGGATGGTGGCAGGCATAGGGAAATGATGGTGCCAACATAGGATGTGTCTTTACAAAATTTCTACTGAAATCCAATAAAGAAATACTAAATAAGGTGGGCGTGGTGGCGCTGCCTTGAATCCCAACACTCGGGAGGCAGAGGTGGGAGGATTGCCATGAGTTTGAGGCCACCCTGAGACTACATAGTAAATTCCAGGTGAGCCACTACCTCAAAAAACTGAAAAATTAAATTAAATAAATAAAATGTAAATAAAATTTCCACTGTGATTGGGGTTCAGTCTGGATAAGAATCCCCTGATCCCATGTCAGCATTGACAAATAAACACTGCTGCTCCACGTCAGTGTTGGAGTCTGCCTCTCTGTCAAGAACCCTGCACAGACATCCCTGTGTGCTTCAGGAAGTTGATTGATTCTCATCTTCAGTGACAGTGATGATCCAGTAATGTAAATGAACCTAAAATCTCCTCTAACATTTTTAATTTTATTTATTTATTTATTTATTCATTAGAGACAGTGGAAAGAGAAGGGGAGTGAGAATGGGTGGGCCAGAGACTCTAGCCTCTGCATACAAACTCAGACGTGTTCCCACCTTGTGCATGTGGCTTATGTGGAGAATCGAACCAGAAATAAATAGGCAAATGACTTAACCACTAAGCCATCCCTCCAGCCTTTTTTTTTTTTTGGGGGGTTCAAAGGTAGAGTCTTGCTCTAGCCCAGGCTGCCCTGGATTCACTCTTTTCTCAGGCTGTCCCTGAACTCACAGTGATCCTCCACCTCAGCTTCCTGAGTGCTGGGATTCAAGGTGTGTGCCACACAGGGCCTCCTCTAACAATTTGTTTGTTTGTTTGTTTGTTTTGAAGCAGGGTCTCACTCTATTCCAGCTGACTTTGAACTCCTGGTGTCTTCCTCCTCAGCCTTACATACTGACGCAGTTGGGGTGTGTTATTCCTATGGAAACACATAGACTGAACCCCATTTCAGGCACCCCAGTTACTGCAGGCTTTAAACCTCTTCTTCTTTTATTAAGATTTTTTTCATTTTTTATTTTTATTTTTTCTTTTTGAGGTAGGGTGGCTTGACCAGGCTGACCTGGAATCCACTCTGTAGTCTCAGGGTGGCCTCAACTCACAGCGATTCTTCTACCTCTGTCTTCCAGTGCTGGGGTTCAAGGCGTGCTCCACCAGGCCCAGCAGGCTTTAAACTTGTAACTGATGGGGTGAATTTTGAGATATTGTTTCATTTCAAAATAAGATTCAGTCTAGCACCTGATCCTGATTAAGCAGTGTATTTCCAGCCAATCAATCTGACAATTCATCTGTAAAACGAAGTTTCTCTCACCTAGTGCGAAGGCAAGGTCCAGCTGAAAGCAGATACCAGCAAGATCAAGGGACTCTCAGTGTGAAAACAATAACGAGGTCCCTGGAAGCACCTGAAGCAGGCTCTCACTCTCTCCCCATTAGGAATACCTGCAACCTTTCCATGTTATCTGTGATCTGATCTGTGATATGATCAAGAGTGATGATCATAACTAAATCAATGGAGCTGGAAAAAAATTGATTGAGGGTGGGTGAGGGTCACAACTGTAAAAAGCATAAGAAGCAGGGCTGGAGGAATGTCATAGCAGTTAAAGCCTTTGCCTGCAAAGCCAAACGACCCAGGTTTGCTTCCCCAGGACCCATGTTAGCCAGCTGCACAAGGGGCACATGTATCTGGAGTTTGTTTACAGTGGCTGGAGGCCCTTGCAGGCCCATTTGCTGCTCTCTCTCTCTCTCTCTCTCTCTCTCTCTCTCTCTCTCTTTCTCTCTCTACCTCTTTGTCTCTCTCACTCTTTCTCTGTCAAATGAATAAATAAATAAAAATAAGTGTAAGAATCATTGCTCTAGATCATAAATGAAGGTAGCCTGTTGCTGTGTGTGTCACACAGTCAGTTTGATAAATGAATTATGCCCCTGGCAATCCCTAGGCTTTGCATGGAAGGAGGAACTGGCAGCAGGCTTTTGGGGTCCCCCATCTTAGTGAAGTGTTGCCTGGGGAATAATGCATGAAGCACACACTATGTTGTGCCCAAGAAAGCCTTTTTGTGTGAGCTTTAAAAACAAAAGCAAAAAACTTTTGGGGATGGAGAGATGGCTTAGTGGTGAATCGCTTGTCTGTGAAGCCTAAGGGCCCCAGTTCGAGACTCAATTCCCCAGTACCCATATAAGCCAGTTATACAAAGTGGTGCATGCATCTGGAGTTCGTTTGCAGTGACTGGAGGCCCTGGTACACCCATTCTCTCTCTCTCTCTCTCTCTCTCTCTCTTTCTCTCTCTCTGTCTGTTGCTAATAAATAAATATTTAAAAAAAACTTTTCATTTTCTTTTTTAAATTTTATTTATTAATGCATTTGAGAGCCACTGCAAGGCAGATGGGCATTCCAGGCACTCTAACCACTGGAAAGAACTCCAGATGCATGAGCCCCCTTGTGCAGCTGGCTTACATGAGTCCTGAGGAAATGAACCTGGATCCTTTGGCTTTGCAGGCAAGCTGGATAACCACAAACCCATTTTTCCAGCCCTTGTGAGCTTTTTGTGTGTGTGTCCCATAGGTCGTACTAGCTACCACTGTATGTGAGGGTGATGGGAAATCGTTTCCAGCTGGGCCTGAAACTTAGCACCGTATGTCAGGTGGTTTTCATGTCTGACCTTTCTTTTTTCTTCTGTTTTTTTTTTAATTTTTATTTATTTTAATTTTACATTCATGTTGGTGCCTTTGGTAGCCTCCTCCTGTCTCTCCCCTCTGAAGGACCCTCCTCATTGGGAATGTGGGTCATGCACTATGGGGGTAGCCAACGGTTACATAAAAAGGCAGTGTCTCTGTGCATAATGTCCCAACTTGTGGCTCTAACATTCTTTTTTGCCCCCTCTTCCATATATTTCTCTGCAGCTCTGATCTTTCTGGCCTCCAGGTAAAGCAGGGTGCACACTCATCAGTTCCAGAAAGTTATTCCTCTTCTTCATCCTCCCTCTGACCCCCCAGATTGAGAGCTGAGGACAGAGCTGCCAGGCATTGGGAGTCTGGGCCTGTGAAGGAAGAGGGCTCTGCTCCTAAATGCTGCTCTCATGTGGTAGACTTGGGCCCCTCTGGTCAGGAAAGGACAGTTGGGCAGAGCAGACCTGCTGATCTGCCTGTCCTTTCCCTAGTACAGCTGTAACAAATTACCACCATCCTCGTCTCTTCTAATAGAAATGTGCTGCCAGGCGTGGTGGTGCACACCTCTAATCCCAGCACTCAGGAGGCAGAGGCAGTAAGAGAGCCGTGAGTTCAAGGCCACCCTGAGGTGACACAGTGAATTCCGGGTCAGCCTGGGCTACAGTAAGACAGACCATACCTCGAAAACTCAAAAATAAATAAATAAATACACAAAAATAAAGAAAGAAAGAATAGAAATGTGCTCTCTACTAGCCGTGAGGTCCGTGAGTCGGCAGTCCCTTGCTATGTCTCGATTTAGTAGGGAGGGCTGTGCTCCAGGCCATGTTCCACTGCTGTGTTTTCTCAGCCTATGCCAGCAGAGCCCCAGTGCCCTGCGTCATCTTCCCAGTGTGTTTCTGGGCCTGCATCCTCCTCTTAACTTATTAGGCCACAAGGCCATGTGAGTTTTTCTTCTGTAACTTTACAACTTCCATGTATAATGTTTTTTAAAAAATATTTCATTTATTTAAGAGAGAGAGAAAGTAACAGAGAGAGAGAGAGCACGTTCATGCCAGGACCTTCAGCCACTGAAAACTAACTGCAGAAGGATGTGCCATCCTGTGCATCTGGATTAAATGGTTCCTGGGAATCGAACGTAGATCCTTTGGATTTGCAGGAAAGCACCTTAACCACTAAGCCATCCCCAGCTCATGTATAACTTTTGATTTGGGTTTCTATGCGGCTAGGTTTTTTAAGTGTGTTTATTTATTTGTTTACTTATTTATTTATTTATTTGAGAGAGAGACAGAACAGGCACACCAGGGCCCCCAGCCACTACAAATGAACTCCAGACCCGTGCGCCCCCTTGTGCATCTGGCTTATGGGGTAATGTGACATTGAACCTGGGTCCTTGGGCTTTGCAGGCAAGTGTCTTCAAAGCCATCCCTCACACCTTTTCTTTTGTTTTTCTTTTTTTTCCTGAGGGGTGTCACTGTAGTCCAGGCTGACCTTAAATTATCTCTAATCTCAGGGTGGCCTTGAACTCATAGCGATCCTCCTACCTCTGCCTCCTGAGTGCTGGGATGCAAGCTGTGCGCCACCACACCCAGCTTATTTAGTATTTCTTTATTGGATTTCAGTAAAAATGTTGTTTTCTTTTATTTATTCATTTATTTATTTGAGAGACGGAGAGAGCAAGAATGGGCATGCCAGGGCCTCCAGCCACTGCAAATGAATGCCAGACGTATGTGCCTCCTTGTGCATCTCACTTACTTGGGTCCTTGGGTTTTGCAGGCAAGTGCATTAACCACTAAGCCATTTCTCCAGCACGGAATATACATTTTGTTTTTTTCGAGGTGGGGTTTCACTCTAGCTCAGGCTGTCCTGGAATTCACTCTGTAATCTCAGGGTGGCCTTGACCTCACCGTTATCCTCCTACCCTGCCTCCCTGAGTGCTGGGATTAGAGGATTTCAGCACCACGCCCAGCATAAGGTTTTATTATTAAATTATTACACTTATTGAGAAAGTACACAAAATAGGAAAGGCACCCACGTGGCTGGAGAGTCCACCATGGAGGGCCTGGCAAAAAACTGCAGAAAAGAGAAGAAAGCTCAAGGAGTTCCTGTCATGTGAGTGCCCAGTGCCTCTCCATCTCCTCGCTATATTGCACAAACGCCACCCACTTTGGTTGGTGGCTACAGGTGAGAAGGGATAGAAACGACCTTGTAGGAGACGCTGAGGGAAATGTAACCCATGTGGATGGGTGTGTGGCAGGTGTAGGTGTTCTGAGGTTAAGGCTCCGCCCCGCCCTGGGTGGTCAAGGACTGCTTTCTGGCAGTGGCGGGGTTGTGCTTCACACAGGTGTTTCCCACTGCTGACCTGGGCTGCAGACACAAGCTCATGAGAGGAGCACAGGTGTGTTGTGGGGGGGCGAGGGTGAGCCAGGTGGCTTAACTCAGGCATGCAAGGATTTGGGCCCCACCCTGGTGTTAGAGACTGTAAAAAGCGGATTCAGGCCTGGCCATGGCCAAGACCCACGCACACCTAGTCTTCACGCCACCTCAGCCGGTCGGTGAGTTTTACCTTCTCTCCTTAGAATGAGTTCTGAGAATGTGGACATGCGTAGACAAGCAAATGATTCGGCTCCTGGTTTACTATAATGACTTACTCTCAAATGTGAAGGTCCATCCCATACAGGAAACAATATTTCAGTCAGTCAGATCATAGTACGTGTGCGCTCAAGGTCAAGGCTGATGACAAAGGTCCAAGAAGGCCCTATCTGTACATCTATGCCACCGGGTTTAAGGAAGAACCCTGGGGGCTTTTATATTTATTTATTTGAGGGGGAGAAAGAGGAAGGGAGAGAGAGAATTGGGCACACCTGGGCTTCCAGCCACTGCAAACAAACTCTAGATGCATGGGCATTGGTCCTGGGAATCAAACCAGGCTCCTTTGCCTTTGCAGGCAAGCACCTTAACCACTAGGCCATGTCTTCAGCCCAACCCAGGGGCTTTTAAAAATTATTTTTATGTATTTATTTATTTGAAAGAGAGAAACAGGCACAGAGAGGGGAGAGGGGAGAGATTGGGTGCCCCAAGGCCTCCAGCCACTGCAGATGAACTCCAGATGCATGTGCCCCCTTGTGCATCTGACTGGGGGCATTTTAAAAATGATTTTAAGGCCTGGCATGGTGGCACATGCCTTTAATCCCAGCACTTGGGAGGCAGAGGTAGGAGGATCGTGGTGAGTTAATGGCCTCCCTGAGAATACAGAGGAATTCCAGGTCAGCCTGAGCTGGAGTGAAACCCTACATGGAAAAAAATATCTTAAAACGTGAAATGGTGCTGAGTGGAGGAAATTGTTTTGCACTGATGGATATTAGGAAGCAGGAATCCTTGGGCTGCTTAAGAGTTTTCTCAAAGGTCTGCTCAGGTACAGATATTGTCACCATGCCCAGGTTAGGTGAATGCCTGATTGACCCCCTCCAAGATCTATGCCAGTACCATAAACTAAATTGCCTTGTCTTAGCAACAGATCAGATGGCTAATGCCAAAATGTGACTTATATTGAAAATGTCACTGGCTGTGGGAACACAGCTGTCTGGAGGCCTTCCACTCCAGATGCAGCCGGGATTCTTAATACAGCTGAATGGAATTAGTCAGTCTGCATTAGGAGAATGGAAAGATGATTGAGGAGAGAAAGGTGTGGGCCTCAGGAGAACACCCCAAATTCTCCAGCAGAACCCATGTTCACCAGCTGCACAAGGGGAGCATGCACCTGGAGTTGGTTTGCAGTGCCTGGAGTCCCTGGCGCACCTATTCTCTCTCTCTTTCTCTGCTGAATAAATAAATAGATTAAAAAAATAAAAACAACTAATCGAAGCCAGGCGTGGTGGTGCACGCTTTTAATCCCAGCACTCAGGAGTCGTAGGTAGGAGGATCACTGTGAGTTTGAGGCCACCCTGAGACTACATAGTGAGTTCAGGTCACTTTGAACTAGAGTGAAGCCCTATCTCAAAAAAAAAAAGTAGTGGAGCAGAACCATGCAGTGATAGATAACCAGGTCTATGGAATTGGTAATGGAGCTATTATTGAGCTGAGTATCAGGAGGGGAGGGGCACAGGCCCCTTCCCTGAATTGTAGCCATTCCTCCTTCCTGCCTGCCTGGGCTGCTAAGTAGAGGGTGCGGTCTGTTTTCTATCATCCCTGATGGGGTAGACCTTACAGTAATGCAGCTGTTTTGGGGTCACCCACACTCTCCTGTAAATCACACCCCCCTTGTGCTCTGCAAATCCACCTGGTAAACTGATTGGTTCACCTGCTTGGACTTTGGTGGAATTGTGAGCAGTGACAGCGCTAAGATATGGCGTCACACTGTCCCTCTCAGCAGGGTTAGTAGTTCCACTCATATTCTAGGAGCCTCAACTCGGGATAAAACCCAGGATTAGTGGCTTCCTCCCAGTGATTGTGTGTGAGAAATTGAAAGATAAACACAAGTCTGAGAATTCACAGTGTTGATATGTGTGTGCATATTGTCATGTTTTGTGTGTGTACCCATCTGAGTATGGCAATAGAATGTGGAAGCTGTTTGTATCTGATGAGTGCTTTTCCACCTATGAATTTGCGGCATCCCCAGATTCTTGTCGTAGGAATTTAAAGAAGTGAAATTTAGGGCCTGGAGAGATGGCTTGGTGGTTAAGCGCTTGCCTGCGAAGCTAAAGGGCCCTGGGTCGAGGCTCGATAACCGAGGACCCACGAAAGCCAGATGCACAAAGTGTCACATGCATCTGGAGTTCGTTTGCAGTGGCTGGGTGCCCTGGCACACATTCTCTCTCTCCCTCTGCCTCTCTCTCTCCCTCTGCCTCTCTCTCTCTTTCTGCCTCTCTCTCTCCCTCTGCCTCTCTCTCTCCCTCTGCCTCTCTCTCTCCCTCTGCCTCTCTCTCTCCCTCTGCCTCTCTCTCCCCTCTCTGCCTCTCTCTCTCTCTGCCTCTCTCTCTGCCTCTCTCTCTCTGCCTCTCTCTCTCTCTGCCTCTCTCCCTCTCTCTGCTCTCTCCCTCTCTCTGCCTCTCTCTCTGCCTCTCTCTGCCTCTCTCTCTCTCTCTGCCTCTCTCTCTCTCTGCCTCTCTCTCTCTGCCTCTCTCTCTCTCTCTCTGCCTCTCTCTCTCTCTGCCTCTCTCTCTGTGCCTCTCTCTCTCTCTGTGTGCCTCTCTCTCTCTCTCTCTGTGCCTCTCTCTCTCTCTCTGTGCCTCTCTCTCTCTCTGTGCCTCTCTCTCTCTCTGTGCCTCTCTCTCTCTCTGTGCCTCTCTCTCTCTCTCTGCCTCTCTCTCTCTGCCTGCCCCCTCTCTCTCTCTCTCTCTCTGCCTGCCTCTCTCTCTCTCTCTGCCTGCCTCTCTCTCTCTGCCTGTCTCTCTCTCTCTCTCTGCCTGCCTCTCTCTCTCTGCCTGCCCCCCCTCTCTCTCTCTCTGCCTGCCCCTCTCTCTCTCTCTGCCTGCCCCTCTCTCTCTCTCTGCCTGCCCCCCTCTCTCTCTCTCTCTCTCTCTGCCTGCCCCCTCTCTCTCTGCCTCTCTCTTTCTACCTGCCTCTCTCTCTCTCTCTACCTGCCTGTCTCTCCCTCTACCTGCCTCTCTCTGTCTGCCTCTATCTTTCTCTACCTGCCTCTCTCTCTTTCTCTGTCCCTCTGAAATAAATAAATAAAAATAAAAAATTTTAAAAATGAAGTTCAGAGTTCATAAGGTGAGGGTTAGAGAGATTTTATTTGATTGTGAGAAGGAACGTGGAGAAAGTATGGAGAGGTCCTGCCATATGGAAGGTTTAGGGGGTAAAACCTGTCCTGTGGCCCAAATTGGGGTCACGGATGGATTTGGAATGGGGGCTGAGCTCACCTGCCATGATGCCAAGTTTTGGGGCTGAGTACCCACAATGCCACTACCAAATGTAAGCCTTCCTGGAATCGCAATTCCAGGAAAGGGGTACAGGGAGGGCCTCAGGATGTTTATGATCTGGAGAGCTCCTGTAGGCACGAGCTAAGCAGAAGACTTCTCTGGTCTGTAGTAACATGGGGATGCTAGCGCAGGCTTGAGCACATTCCTGCTTTTCATTTTGGGGACTCGTTCATCCTAAACTGCCTCAGTAGTCCTAAAAGTTTTTGATGTTTTTTGACATAAACATGGATTTGCTTGAATTTTCCAACTGGTGTTAGAAGGGGCAAGGGCATGTTTGAATATTATTCTCCTTCATGTCTCTTCCCATCCCTTAATTATTCTTATTTTGTTGTGGGTTGTTTGGTTTTGAGTTAGGGTCTTATTCTAGCCCAGGCTGACCTGGCACTCAATCTGTAGTACCAGGATGGTCTCAAACTCACAGCCATCCCCTACCTGTGCCCTCCCTATTGCTGGGATTAAAGGTGTGTGCCACCATATCCTTGCCCCTTTAGTTACTTTTTTGAGGCAGACAGAGAGAGAGAGAGACAGAGAGAGACAAAGGCATGACATCCAGGTATGGTGGCACATGCTTTAATTCCAGCACTTGGGAGGCATAGTAGGAGAAGGATCGTCATGTGTTCAAGGCCACCTAAGATGACAGTGAATTCCAGGTCAGCCTGAGCTAGAGTGAGACCCTACCGAAAAACCAAACAAACAAAAAATGGCTGCACCAGTAGCCTCTCAGCCACTGTGAATTAACTCCAGATGTGTGCACCCCTTGTGGACAAGTGTGGCATTGCGCCCTTGAATCACTTTACATCTGGCTAAATGTGGGACCTGCAGAATCGAACAGGTGTTCTTAGAGGCTTAGCAGGCAGACGCCTTAACCACCCAAGCCGTCTCCAGCCCCCTTCAGTTATTCTTAAAGGCAGTATTATGGGAATTAGCTTGCCATAGCAGCAAGAATGAATGTTGGGGACCCACCTGATCAACTACATGTTGCTGTCTGCTTGCAATGAAAGCCATGTGTTTGCAGCACCTCCCTCCCTCCTGCTGTGCAGAGCATCAGAGCTTTCCTGAGGGCTTGATCCTGTAAGCTTTCATGTCTCCCCAGACACCTTCTCAAGCCACTGGATTTCCTGGTGTGATATGTATTTTCTTTCTTTTTTCTTTTCATTTACTTATTATTTGACAGAGAAGGGGGGAGATTGAGAATGAGCACTCAGGGCATCCAGCTGCTTCAAACAAACTCCAGATGCATGTGCCCCCTTGTGCATCTGGCTTACGAAGGAAAACGTGTTTTGACATTTGAGCCACTCCCATCTATGCTATATCATGTCCTGTCCATTTGATAATGTTTGGTTTTTTGAGGTAGGGTCTCAATGTAGCCCAGGCTGTCCTGGAATTCACTCTCTACTTTCAGCGTGGCCTCAAACTCTTAGCGATCCTCCTACTTCAGCCTCCCAAATGCTGGGATTAAAGGCATGCACCGCCACACCCAACTTTGATAATGTTTTGTCAGTAACAGCTTTTGGCAGGTACCCCTGATTGTTCAGATATAAAAGTTTATATATATATATATATAGATAGATATATATAGATATATATATCAATTATATATGTGTTATATATATGTGTGATATATATATATATATATATATATATCAATTATATATGTGTCACATATATATATATATATGTTATATGTTGGGGTCCCCCCTAGGGCCAGCCCAGGAATGACAATACAGTCTCTGCTGAGTTGGGGGTGAGAAGCGTAGAATCATGACATAGACTCTGGGAATTGGGTGAAAGCAGGCAGAGGGCGAGCTGGAGTAAACTCATTTACTCAAAATATCATAGGGTGTTTTAAAGGGGCTTGGCTGGCCAATCCTTGTATGGGGTGGTCCCCTCTTGTGACCACTGACAGCCTGTCTCTGGACAGATCATCTCGTAGCATGGGACTGTAGCTGTTGTCATGCCAGGCCTTAGCGGGACACCATGTTCACAGAAGAGTCTTCCTGGTTTTTTCTGCCATGCGGTCTGGCTAGGGCCAGGCCTGCATTGGGCCATACATATCCTCCTTTTTGTTTTATTTTTTGTAACCCTGGGAGGCATGGTTCTTTGCCAAGACAATGTTGACTCCAGGACCCAAAGGATCATCACATGCCATGATGCCTGTCTTAGGTTGCCCCATCTCATGGAGTCTTACCTGTTATTGGCTAACCACTACCCCAGTGAGCAAACTCGAGGGGTGTGGCCTGGTATGGTTTTTTGCATGCCATTGTTGAACCCAGGCCCCAAGGGATCATCACATGCAACGGTGCCTGTCTTAGGTTGCCCCATCTTATGGAGTCTTACCCGTCATTGGCTAACTGCCACCATAGTGAGAAAACCCGAGGAGTGTGGCCTGGTTTCTTTTGCCATGCGGTCTGGCCTGGGCCAGACCTGCATTGTGCCAAAACCCGAGGGGTGTGGCTATCACCTAGGAGGTATGGGAGGGCCAAGTGGTGGTGGCTTTGTGGCATGCGAGCGGTCCCAGCAAGCAAGAATTAACTATAGAACCTGAAAAAGATTGGGGTAGGACAGGTTGTTGGGTGACTGTCGTGAGCTCACTCTAGCATCATAATTAGTATCATTGAGTGTACTTTATGGTAGCAGATCAATGTAATAAAAGGAGTTGGAAAGGAATTTATGGCTGGTTGGAGGGTAGCATTACCATAAGAGGCATTACTAAGCAAAAAAGGCAAAAGTGTGGCTAAGGAGAAGTACATGCTTGAAGGGGGAGGAATACAGTGACAGTTAGGCTAAAATAAAACCTAGGAAAAATGTGGGAATCTAGACCCACCACACCAAACAAGGATGGCCTAAGAAGAATTTCCAAAATGGTTTTGGGATGTGGTAGTAGGTAGAAAAGGAGATAAAAGGAGAAAAAGGGGGAATAAGTTTAAAGTCCCGTATCCAGCCTGAGGGGTTTGCATCATCCCCTTCATCAAGGTCGATCCCTGAGTCAGTGGCTGTACGGATGTTTCTGGCAGGGATCCAGATCGGGATCTGTTAAGTCTCTGGAAAGACACAAGCATACCCTTGGCCCTGTGTTAAAAGAGTGTGGCATCCCTTCCAGATATTATTAAGAGGATCCTACCAGCGAACTAAGGGTAAGGGCGTTGTGGTTGGTTGGGATCTCCAATGTTTGTAGGCTGGGGAGAGTCCTGCCTCATCAAAGTGAGAAAATTGAGGATAAAGAGAGCTTCCACTAGGGCCAAGGGGGGGGTCCTTAGGCGACATAGTGGACTTTTGTTTTATAATTAGTTCCTTTAGGGTCTGGTTAGTTCTCTCCACGATGGCTTGTCCTTGTGGGTTGTAGGGGATCCCAAGAGAGTGTCTTTAAAAAATTTTTTTATTGACAACTTCATCGCCATTTGTAAAGAGAAGCTTCTCTGACCAGAAGTGAGAGTGGCATTAATATGTTATATGACCATTAAGTGTAGTGCTTTCTGGGCAGCTTGGTGGGAATAATACATACATATAGCCAGAAAAGAGCAAGCTTTATACCCCTAAGTCTCATGAGCTACCCAGCCATAGACTTTGGCTTAGGTTTTTCAGTACCAGGTATGCATTCCCTCCCATAGAGAGGGCCTTCAGTCCAATTGTGGAGCAGTTGGTTACCCCAAGAATAGACATGCCACTATTGCACCTGTTCAGTCATTGGGCCTGTATGGCCAAACTTGAATATTCAGTATCCACTGTTTTCATTGCTGATGAATTCTGTGTCTCATATGGCTGCATGCAGTGCAGGTTTTTCCAGCTTTCTGTTGGCTGGTCTACAGGGAGAAGGTTTTCTGCTCAGCACCAGCTTGCATTCTCAGTGGCCTTGCCTCTCAGGCAAAAGCCTTTAATGTTTTAGAGGCTACTGGGACCTCCTTGGCCAACAACTCACTGGAAGGTATCCCATCCCAGGTACTGAATTTAGATTGACCCTCCCCTGCCCTCCTTTAATGCATTCTCTTATCATGGCCTCGCTTAGGCCATTCCCCTCCCTGTAATCTATTCTTCTACTTACGTATGTGCAATACCATACACTTAACACCTTCCCTTCCATCCCTCCCTTATAGCCTTTTACCAGTTTACCAGTTTCTGGTACCAATTTTTGGTTTCAGTTCACACAAAATCTGTACATTTGTAGCTAGGATCCACATTTGAGAGAGAACATGTGACATTTGGCTTTCTGAGCCTGGGTTACCTCACTTAGAATAATCCTTTCAAGATCTATCCATTTCCCTGCAAATTTCATGATTTCATTTTTCTTTACCACTGAATAGAACTCCATTGTGTAAATGTATCACATCTTTATTATCCATTCATCTGTGGATGGACATATAGGCTGGTTCCATTTCCTAGCTATTGTGAATAGAGCAACAATAAACATGGTTGTGCAAGTATCTCTAAGGTAGTGAGAAGAGTCCTTTAGTTATATGCCTAGGAGTGCTATAGCTGAATCATGTGGTAAATGTATTTTTTGCTTTCTCGAGAACCTCCACACTGATTTCCACAATGGCTGGACCACATTACATTCCACCAACAGTGTAGAAGTGTTCCTCTTTTTTCGCATCACGCCAACATTTATTGTCATTTGTTTTCTTGATGGTAGCCATTCTGATAGGAGTGAAATGGAATCTCAAAGTGGTTTTAATTTGCATTTCCCTGATGGCTAAGGATGTGGAACACTTTTTTTAGATGTTTATATGCCATCGGTAGTTCATCTTCTGAGAATTCTCTATTTAGTTCCATAGCATTTTTTTACTGGGCTGTTTGAATTCTTATTATTCTGTTTTTAAGTTCTTTGTATATTCTGGATATTAATCCTCTGTCAGATGTACAGCTGGCAAAGGTTTTCTCCAATTCTCTAGGTTGTCTCTTTGCTCTATTCACAGTGTCCTTTGCTGTACAAAAGCTTTGTAGTTGCATGAGGTCCCAATGGTTGATTAGTGGTTTTATTCCCTGAGCAATTGGGGTTATATTCAGAAAGTCCTTGCCTATGCCAACATGTTGAAGGGTTTCCCTACCTTTTCCTCTAGTAGTTTCAGAGTTTCACGTCTGATATTAAGGTCCCTGATCCATTTGACTTGACTTTTGTGCATGGAGAGGGACAAGGATCTATTTTTATCCTTTTACATACAGATATCCAGTTTTCCCAGCACCACTTGTTAATGAATATTCTTGGCATTTTTGTCAGAAATCAGGTGGCTGAGGCTGCCTGGATCAATATTAGGGTATTCTATTCTGTTCCGTTGATCTACCTGTCTGTCCTTGTGCCAGTACCATGCTGTTTTGTTACTGTGGCTTTGAAATATAACCTAAAATCTGGTATGGTAATACCACCAGCCTGATTTTTGTTGTGCAAAATTGTTTTGGCTATTCGAGGTTTTTGTGTTTCAGATGAATTTTAGGATTGTTTTTCTATTTCTGTGAAGAAAGATATTGGGATTTTAATTGGGATTACATTGAATGTGTAGATTGCTTTTGGTAAGATTGACATTTTCATAATATTGTTTCTTCCAATCCAGGAGCATGGGATGTCTTTCCATTTCCTTGTGTCTTCTGCAATTTGTTTCTCGAGTTTTTTAAAGTTCTCATTGTAGAGATCCTTCACTTCCTTGGTTAAGTTTATTCCAAGGTTTTTTTTTTTTTTTTTTTTTTTTTTTTTTTGAGGCAATTGTGAATGGGAGAGATTCCCTGATTTCATCCTCTGCATGTTTGTGGTTAGTGTATAGAAAAGCTACTGATTTCTGTGTGTTTATTTTGTATCTTGCTACATTGCTAAAAGATGCTCTAACAGTTTTTTGGTAGAGTCTTTAGGGTCTGTTATGTATAGAATCATATCATCTGCAAATAATGGTAATTTGATCTCTTACCTTCCAATTTGTATCCCTTTTATGAGTGTCTCTTGCCTTATTGCTATGGCTAAGACTTCCAGTACTATATTAAATAGAAGTGGGAAAGTGGACACCCTTGTCTTGTTCCTGAATTTAGAGGAAAAGCTTCAAGTTTTCCCATTTAGTATTATGTTGGCTGTAGGTTTGTCATAAATAGCTTTTATTATGTTGAGATAAGTTCCTTCTATTCCCAGTTTCTGTAATACTTTCACCAAGAAGGGGTGTGGGATTTTGTCAAATGCTTTTCTGTATCTATTGAGATGACCATGTGATTTTTTTTTGTCCTTCAGACCATTTATATGGTGTATTACATTTATGGATTTGCGTATGTTGAACCATCCCTGCATCTCTGGGATAAAGCTTACATGGTTGGGGTGAATAATCTTTCTGATTTATCTTTGTATTCTGTTTGCCAGTATTTTGTTGAGATTTTTGCATCTATGTTCATGAGGAGATTGGTCTGTAATTTTCTTTTTTGATCTGTCTTTGTCCGGTTTGGGTATCAGGGTGGTGCTGGCTTCATAGAAGGATTTCAGTAGAATTCCTTCTTTTTTCTATTTTATGGATAAGTTTGAGAAGCATTGGTGTTAGTTCTTCCAGGAATGTCTGGTAAAATTCAGCAGTGAATCCATCTGGACCTGGGCTTTTTTTTTAGTTGGGAGACTTTTTATAACTGCTTGGATCTCTGTAGTTGTTATAGGTCTATTTAAATGGTTTATCTTATCTTCATTTAAATTTGGTAGGTCATATGAATCAAGGTAATCATACATTTCTTTCAGATTTTCAAATTTAGAGGCATATATAGTCTTAAAGTATGTCCGTATGATTTTCTGAATTTCTTTGGTATCTGTTGTGATGTTGCCTTTTTCATCGCTAATTTTATAAATTTTTGTCACTTCTCTCTTTCTTTTGGTCAGATTTGCTAAGGGTTTATCAATCTTGTTTATCCTTTCAAAGAACCAACTCTTTGTTTCATTGATTTTTTTTTTATTGTTTTTTTTTTGTTTGTTTGTTTTCCATTTCATTAATTTCTGCCCTGACCTTTATTATTTCTTCCGGTCTACTGATTTTTGGTTTGCCTTGTTCTTCTTCTTCCAAGGCCTTAAGGTGAAGTATTAAATGGTTTAGTTGCAAACTCTCTAATTTATTAATATGGGCACTTAGAGCTATAAATTTCCCTCGTAGGACTGCCTTCATTGTGTCCCAAAGGTTTTGGTATGTTGTATTCTCATCATCATTTGATTCTATGAATTTCTTGATTTCCTTTTTAATTTCTTCAATGACCCATACATCGTTCAGTAATGTACTGTTTAGTCTCCATGAATTTCTGTATGCTCTGTATTTTTTCTTGTTGCTGATTTGCAGTTTAATCCCATTGCGGTAAGATAGCATACAAAGGGAATTATTTCAATTTTCCTGTATTAAGATTTGATTTGTGTCCTATTATATTATCTATTTTTAGATTTGTCCCATGTGCTGCTGAGAAAAATGTATGTTCTGCAGCATTTGGATGCAATGTTCTGTGTATATCTGTTAGGTCCATTTGTTCCATGATATCATTTAATGCAGATGTCTCTCTGTTTCTTTTTGCTGGGACCTGTTAAGTGATGAGTGGGGTATTGAAGTCACCCACTACTATGTTATCTCTGACCTTAAGTCTAATGGTGTTTGTTTGATGAAATTGGGAGCCCCAGGTTGGGAGAATATATGTTTAGGATTGTAATGTCCTCCTGTTGGAGTGTTCCTTTAATCAGTAAAAGTGATTTTTATCTTTCCTCACTGATGTTGGTTTGAAGTCTATCCTGTCAGGAATTAGGATATAACCCTTCTTGTTTCCTAGGCCCATTTGCTTGAAATACCTTTTCCAACCTTTCACCTAAGAAGGTTTCTATCTTATATTGAGAGAGAGTTTCCTGGAGGCAACAGATGGTAGGACCTTGCTTTTTAATCCAGTCTGCAGGTCTGTCTCTTTTGGTTGGGGCATTGAGGCCATTGATATTAAGAGTTATTATTGAGAGATATGTATTTGTTCTCACCATTCTTCTTGTGTTGTAGTTCTTCCTGTTTTCCCTATACTCACTTGTTTTAACTGTTACTTGAGTATCGTTTATTTTTTTTCCTATTTACTGCTCTGTGCTTTGCGTTCTCTTCAGCATGAATGATTCTTGTAAGTATTTTCTGTAGAGCTGGTTTAGTTGCCATAAATTCCTGTAGCCTGTCTTTGTTGTGGAATGTCCTTATTTCTCCATCAAATTGGATAGATAGCTTTTCAGGATAAAGTAATCTTGGTTGACAGTTTTTATCTTTCAGAACTTAGAATACCTCACTCCAAGCCCTTCTGGGTTTTAAAGTTTGCGTTGAGTACTCTGCTGTGATTCTGATGGGCTTGCCTTTGTAGGTCACTTGCTTTTTCTCTCTAGCTGCTTTCAATACATTTTCTTTGGTTTGTATGTTTGGTATTTAATTATAATATAGTGGGCAGAGGTTCTTTCCAGGTTTTGTCTGTTTGGTGTTCTAAAGGCTTCCTGTATCTGCATTGGCATCTCTTTCCCAATTTGGGGGAAGTTTTCTTCTATGATTTTGTTGAAAACACCTACTATGCCTTTGGAGTGAGATTCTTCTCCTTCTACTATCCCTTGAATTCTTATGTTTGATCTTTTCATAATGTACCGAATATCCTGAAATTCCCATTCATACCTTCCTATTATTTTGTCTTTCTCTTTGTTGGATTATATTAGATCTGCCACCTGGTCTTCTAGTTTAGATATTCTGTTCTCTCCTTCATCCATTCTACTAGAGAGATTTTCTACAGAGTTTAAATTTCACTGCCTGAGTTCTTTATTGCTAGTATTTTTGACTGGGTTTTCTTTATTCTTTCTATTTCCATATTTATGTCTAGTATTGACCTCCTTATTTCATTAAATTGGCTTTGTGTGTTCTCTGAATCCTTTCATTTTCTCTTTGAGGTCTTTGAACCCTTTCATTTCCTCTTTGGTCTTTGAAGATATTTCTAATCATTCTTTTGAAATCTTTCCCAGGCATTTCCTCTAATTCAGTCTCACTGAAGATCATTTCTGATACATTAATACTTTTGGTAGATTTATATTGTCTTGATTTTTTTTTGTGTGTTTCTTGTATTATAATGTAGAGGTTTTGCATCTTGGATTAATTTAATGCTTGGGTTTTCTAATTATTTTCAGTAATATGAGATGTATCAATCAATCTAATATTATATATCTTCAGTGTAGGAGCTTCAGGTGCTAGGTGTTGCTCTTAAGACTCAGAGTAATCACAAAAGTGACCCTAGGTGTTGGGTTTGCCTGCTATGAGAGTATTCAAGTAGGCTGAATGGAACAGAATACAGTCAGATTCTAAAAATTTAACTAAACAATGTACCCATTCAATGAAATACAGCACAGAGTATTTGTGCAAAAGTAGGTGTTATGACAGACAAATCCTTAATACCATCACAGGCCCTAAGGATGTGTGTTGCCCCACACCCTTAATCCTGTCAACTGGGAGGCTAAGATTTCTGGTCTGTAGTGGGTTCCAAGGTCAGCTTGTGACCAAGTGAGACCCTTTCCCAATGATTGACAGAAGAGGAAACAAAGGCACTATAAATCAGGAAGCAACAAATGAGCAGCCCCAAATATAGCTTATTTACGAATGTCAGGTCTGACCACCCATCAGCTTTAATATATAATTTACCCTGACATGGAAGGTGCAATTAGCCCATCCAATGCAAGCCTATACACTGGACTTATTTGGTGGGTACTATCCTGGTGTAATCCAAGTTACCTTTTGGGACAGTCTTAGTCTCAGCTATGCTGCACGGCTGCTTGGGTCCTTCTTTGCTGTGTTGTCGGCTCAAGAAGGCCAGCTGCATCTGTGGGTCACTGCTTTAACCTTGCCGGATGCTGGATTGGTGAGCTTTCTTCCCCAGATCTCTGGTGCTTGCTTGTGCTGGTGGTGGGGGAGGGGAGGCTGTTGTTGGTGGCTGAAGTCCGTCTGCTCGTCCACGTGATCCTCTTCCTCAAAAGCCGCTCCGTTGGTCTCTGGTGTCCTCCTTCCATGTTTCTTGGATTTGCAAGGAGGCCAGTGTGATTGGAAAATCCCCTTGCCCGGCTTTAAGATCCTGCAGCTCAGGCGGAGCCTGGTGGCTGCAGCTGCATGGAACTAGCCGCTGCAGCTGGAGCCCCTTCTGCCTGCTTCTGTGGGCTCTAGATGCTCTGGATCTCTCCTACTTCTCTGCTGCGGTTGGTAATTTACTACACACCTCACTTTTTAGTAGAAGAGTTAGCCTGTTTTGGTGTGGTTCCTATGCCACCATATTAACTGGAAGTCCCAAAGGAGTGTTTTATTCCCCAAGATTCCATGAAGAATGTGAATTGGGCAGATGTGTACAGGGCCATTGTCAGTTTTAATTGACCAGGGTACGCCCATGACCAACATGGTAGTTTTGTTGCCTTAATGACATGGGATGCCTTCTCCTGAGAGAGAGAAATAGCAAAAGTAAGCTTAGAGTAAGTGTCCATGATGACATGGACATATGTGAGGTTACCAAAGGAAGGTATGTGGGTATCATCCATCTGCCTGATTGAATTTGGGGTAAGGTCTCTAGGATTGACTCCTTGAGGCTGTAGGGGCCCAAGAGGGCTGGGGGGTGCATGCCTTACAGGTATGGGTTAAATGTTTGCATTGGCTAAGTGAGCTCAGGGTATAGGGTTTTCAGATTAGTGGGGATTCATGGAACCTTTGGTGTAAACATCTAGCTTGTTCTCAAGGTGGCAAGGAGGAGACAGCAATAAACTTGTCTACCTGCGAATTCACATCAGCAATAAAGCCAGGAAGACCAGTGTGTGAGAGAACATGCTCAATAAACCAAGTGTACTATCTGTTTTCCATCTGCAATTGTAAAGTGGAGATGTAATTATAAAGTGGGATGATGAGAGGGCCTGGGATTGGCTAAGGGCAGTGCCTTTGTCATTTGAACAGCATAACTGCTGTCAGAGAAGATGTTGATGGGCTCTTGTTGACAGAGCTCTAAGACTCTGATGATGGCATATAGTTCCCCTAGCTGGACTGAATGGGGTTAGGGAACTTAAGGGCCTCATCTGGTCGATTGGCTCTCTTAATAATTAGTCCATAGGTATGTTTATTGGCATCTGTAAAGGCCGAGGTTGCTGAGGGTATTGGCTGACTGGAAGGCCAGGAGAAATAGTTAGTCTTTATGGGCAAAGCCGTTAGGGATTGAGGTAGTTTGTGAGAGGGGAGGTGGTTGTCTATCTCATTGGGGAATGCCACCATTAGGATGTGGAAAGGGGTCCTCCCCTAAAAAGAGGTTGAAGTTCCGACATGCGGATGGGCAGAATGATTTTGGAGGGTTCCATATTATAGATTTTGTTAGTATAGGTACGTGCCTTAATTGCTATGAGGAGCATTTCTTGTAGGTTGGTGGTGAGTTTATGGGCCCGTGCCCATGAGGGTGTACCGGTCAAGGGCGATTGGTTTGCCAGATGACTCCCAAAGGTGCCCCTGCTGTCAAAGGATCACATTTAGGATTAGAGCAGACAGGTCATATCTCGTGAGGTCCTTGAAAAGAGGTAGTGGGATATATTATATAACAAATTTTTGGAGTGATCATTTGGAGAATTTTCCTTGAAGGGTTGTCAGTAACTCTAAGGAGGTCATAGAGTGGTAGGAGCTCACTAGGAGGGATGGGCAGGGAAGCTTTGAGCCAGTTAATTTAGCCACAGAGCTTTTGGAGATCATTGAGGAATAATGGTCCTTTATTAGAAGGTGACAGTAAGTGGTTGTATAGTAGTAGAAATTTTGTACCCTAAACATCCAAAAGCGGGCACTGTTTGAATTTTTCATTCTCTGTGGCAAACCCAAGTTTTGAGGTCCTCAATGAGTAGTTTAAGAAGGTCCCAAAGGGCAGTTCTTGAGGTATGTGCAATCAAAAGATCATCCATGTGATGAACAAGAAGGCATTTAGATTGTGGCGGAGGATATAAACATTTGGCAAATAGAAGGACTGTTTTTTCATGCCCTGGGGAGAACTCTCCATTGATATCTTTTAGCTGGGATAGAATGTTTGGTCTCCCCGACAGTAAAGGTGAAATAGGGCCTGTCCTCTGCCGCTAAAGGGATGGAGAAAAAGCAATCTTTAATATCTAAGATAACTATATGGTGGTTAGTAGTGATGTTCCAGGGTGGGGAGGCCTGTCTGAAAAGGAGCCCTTTTTAACGTATGTTTATTAACCTGGCAAAGGTCTTGGAACAGTCTATGTTTACCAGTTTTCTTTTAATGACAAAGATGGGGATTATAGGGGCTAATAGAGGGCTCAATATGGCCAAGAGCAAGCTGTTCTTGAAAAGGGATTTGAGAATAGTCAATTTAGGTTCTAGTATAGGCCACTGTTTGACCCAAATGAGTTCCATGGTATCCCACTCGAGGAGTATGGGGTGGTAGGGGATAGGACAGTGGCCTCTAGGGTGGGGGTGATGACAGTGGTGGGAGGTTTGGAGGGTGGGTCGCCCCTGAGAGGACAATGGTATGAGGGTGAGAACATCATCTTAAAGGCCTGGTCATCCGTTGTTATGACAACACCCATGTCAGTAAGGAGGTCTCTGCCCCAGAGGGTATTGGGGACATTTGTCACCAAGGGAGAAATTCCCCAGTGTTGCCATCATAGTCTTTCCATGTAACTGGTCTTCTAACCTGTCTAGTAGTCTGTTGTCCCCCAACACCCTTCATATTGGGACCATCTTTATAGGCCTGTAGCAGACAGCTTCAGGTTCGCTGAGATGAACTTCCAGACCAGGCACAGTTATGAAAGAAGGGATATTATTTATTGAAGCTTACAGATCAGGGAAGTTCCATAATGGCAGGAGAAGTGGCCTGCTCTCACAGGACCAGGAAGAGAGAAAAACCAACCAGCTACACAGCACACAGAGCAAAACTACAGTCAAAGCCACAGCACACTTCAGGAACTCCCGCTAGGCACACTTTGCATATCTTTACAATGGAATCTCAAACCATCACCACACCTTAAGACCGGGCCCCAGTGACCTTGCCTCTAGCAAGGTGATTGCAGATGCAAACTATAACTAATAAAACACTGAATATATTGGGGACATATATTCAAACTACCACAAGGCCCAAATGGGCATGTGGAGGCATAGTTGGCAGAGATAATAGTGGCATCCGCACCTGTGTCTACTATGCCCTTGAATTCAACCCCGTCCAACAGGACAGAGATGCAGGGGTGAATGGTGATAAATGGGCAGGGTCACCTACTGTGGGCAGGTTCCTCTTACTTGCAGGGCTGAGGTTGCCCTGGGGGAGTTTTAAGACAGGAATGTCTGCAATCTTTGGCCCAATGATATCCCCTTTGACATTTAGGGCAGGGGGTTGGGAACTTAAAATAGGCTTAGTTGTCTTTGGACAGGTCCTCCGAAGGTGTCCTGGTTGGCCACGGCCCCAGAGAGGGTGGTTTTAGGGTAGGCTTTTGACCCATGGTCAGGGGTTTGTATGGAGGCATCCAGGGCCTCGAGGGGGCCAGACATGGGATTGATATCTTTGGTAGCTACAATCCATTTATGGAGATCCTCATTGCACACAGCAGCAACAGCATTACGTGCTTCCATGGCTGTTCCCTCCCATGCCAGTTACTTAACTAAAGTTTCCCTGGCAGGGCCAGGGAGTGCATCAGTCCATGGACTCCATCACATGAGAGGAAATCCGTGAAGCCCTCGGATGGGCCCTGGACAGGGTTATGAAAATAGGTATCCGGCCTCTGTGGGAGTCAGGCCTTAAGCCCTTGGAGGGATAAAGATTTTACTTGGTCAAAGTAGGCATGTATGCCCACTGTGGCTTGTGATACAGGGTCTGTACAAGGTCCTGTGCCAAGGAGCATGTCAGGGTAGTGGAATTTCACTCCTAAGATTTTTGGCAGGCCTGGGATTCAGCCAGGTCACTATAGGTGGCTTTCCATTGGAGGAATTCAGGGGAAGAAGGACCGCCTTGAGGCGAGTACCAGTCAAAGTAAGTCTGAAGATGGATGGGCCACTGTAAAGGACTTGTTCAAAGTAAGAGTCAACACCAGATTCCTGGGCCACCTTGTGGATCAGGGCCAGATCCGAGAGGGGTGGGGTACCCAGGACCTGGCTGTCACATCGGCCCCTACGTTAACAGGAAGGCAGCGAAGGGGCATGTCAGGGAACTGGCAGTCGCCTGGGTGTGTCCAGGACTGAGGGGGTCCTTGCAAAGGTAAGGAGGGGAAAGGGTGGTTGGGTGTGTGGCTGTAGCAGGAGGTGGTTGTGGTGGCGGTCTATTATCTTTGAAAGGTTTGACTTCCTCTTCATCCCAGTTATTATAAGAGGGCCTGGGAGGGACGAGCCTTGAAAAGCCAGTTTAGGATCCTCCATATAGCATTCCTTATAGGCAGAGCCAATGACTTCCTCCACAGTGGAGCCTTTAAGGCCAGCAATTATGGCAAGGAGGATAGGAAAGAATGGGGAAGGGGTGTGTGCCCTTGGTAAACCTTGAGTTTCTTCATGAGGAAGAGAACTTGGGACCAAATGGAAATGTCCCAGATGTTCTCCAGACTAATCCATGAGGCTAAAAGCAGAGTTTCATCCCAAAAAGCTACGGAGGTCCTTCTGTTTTATCTTTAAGCCACGTTGCAGGAGGAGGGCCTTAGAGCCTGCAATTGCGGCATCCTCTGGTGGGAAGGAGGTTGCCCATTATGGCGTGAGTGGTGTTTGGAGGGGCTAGGCTGGGACACTCCTGAATCAAAGAGACGGAGAATAATAACCCAGATCAAAAATGACAGCCCAGGGCTGGAGAGATGGCTTAGTGGTTAAGGCGCCTGCCTGCTAAGCCTAAGAACCCGGTTCCAATCTCCAGGTCCCACGTTTAGCCAGATGCAAAGTGACACAAGGGTGCAATGCCGCACTTGACCACAAGGGGCACACGCATGTGGATATAGTTCACAGCAGGTGAGAGACTGCTGGCATGCCCATTCTGTCTCCCCCCTCTCTCTCTCTGTCTCTCTCCAAAAATAAAAAAAAATTAAAAGTTAAAAATAAATGAAAATGATAACCCAAAGGATGATCATGCAAACCACAAGTCCTAATGCCGGGGCCAGCTGAGACATACGGAGACAATGTTTAGGACCCATGTGTCTTGTGTAGAGGGGCCTTCCGTGGGTCGTTACTCCACAGCCGTATGCCCACACAGTGACAGCTCAGCCAAAGGCCTCACGTTGGTTCCGAAATCGGGTTGGTCAGACCCTTATGTGATCTCGCCGGGACGAGACCAATAACTCATACCACAATTCATACCCCTTAACCCATGGTGAATACCCACACGAGCCACAGGGATAGATCCTCCGTGGGATGGTGGCAGGCATAGAAATGATGGTGCCACCATAGGATGTGCCCTTCAAAAATTTCTACTGAAATCCAATAAAGAAATACTAAATAAGCTGGGCGTGGTGGCACTCATCTTGAATCCCAGCACTAGGGAGGCAGAGGTGGGAGGGTTCTAGTTTGATCTGTAGCGCAACATATTTTATGATACAATTTACAATACTTTCTCATTCTTTTTCTTTCTTTCTTCCTTTCTTTTTTTTTTTTTTTTTTTTTTTTGAGGAGGGTCTCGCTCTGGCCCAGGCTGCCCTGGAATTCACTGTGTAGTCTCAGGGTGGCCTTGAACTCTGGTGATCCTCCTACCTCTGCCTTGCCAGTGCTGGGATTAAAGGTGTGTGCCAGCACGCCCGGCTCATATTTTTTCAGCTGAGGATATGTTGTGTATAGAGACTGGGATCCTCCTGGGGCTGGCCTGGTGAAGTTCTGTTCAGGCTATGGAATCCCGGTGAATGAGCTCCTGTCATCATGTGTGTCTATGGTGATCACTCCTTGGGAAGTTTGTTTTCATAGGCTGTATTCTGGGTAACAAAGGTGCTCTTATGTGTGATTGGGGTTCTTTCCACAGAAGGGTTATCAGATGATGAATTTGGTGGAAACAAACTGTTCTTGGGGTTGGCCACACACTGGGGTGCCTCCCTGGAGAAGATTTTTTTCAGAGAGTAAATCCTGGAAGAGAACTCTTCTTGGGGTAGGTCATACACTTGGGTGCGTTATTGGAGAAGTGTTTGTCAGGTGGCATTTCCTGGAAGCTTGTGCTTCTCTCCTTGTATTGTGTGCCACCTGTGGTCACAACCTGGAGGAGCCCACTGAAGAGGAGTGTTCAGATGGTGTACTGAACCCCTGCAGGTCATGCGACTCTCTATTTCCAAAAATGCTGAGATGAGCAGCCGTAGGTCCACACTGGGAAATGGGTTGCAAGTGTGGGGCCCCTTCTGGGGCAGCACAGGGTGGCTGGCATGCTGTGACTTCTTTGTTTAATGCTTGCCATCCTCTGGCAGCTGACATTTATTGGGCATGGTAAGGTGTCGTAAGGGGTAGGGTCACTTGCTCTCCTCCTTAAGGGAAGAATGAAGGTGAGAGGATCTTAAGGGGTCATGGCAGCACTCACCTGCATGGGCTTAACTTTCTAGTCATAGATGTCCTCTCAAGACGAGGATATGATGACGACCTCACTAGGTATTTAAATATATATATATATATATATATATATATATATATACATACATACATACATACATACATACATACATACATACATAAGTAGAAAGCACACTTTTATTAATTAGAGAAAAGAGAGGCAGAGCAAGAATGGGAATGGCAGGGTCTCTAGCCACTGCAAACAAACTCAGACGCATGTGTCACCATGTGCATCTGGCTTAGGTGGGACCTGGAGAATTGAACAGGGGGTCCTTAGGCTTCACAGGCATACGCTTTAACTGCTGAGCCATCTCTCCAGCCCATCATTGTATATTTTTAAGATATTTTATTTTTATTTATTTATTTGAGAAAGAGGAGAAAGGAGATAAAGAGAGAGAAACAATGGGTGCACCAGGGCCCCAGACCACTGCTAGCGAACTCAGATGCATACACCACCTTGTGAATCTGGCTTTATGTGGGTCCTGTGGAATCGAACCGAGGTCATTTTGGCTTTGCAGGCAAGCGGCTTATGCACTAAGCCATCTCAGACCCTTATACCACTTTTTACTCACAAATACTCCCTAATGCCATGTGGGGTTTACCCCATTATTTACATTGCTATCCCAATGCTGAGGTTTGGGTCTCTGGGGACTGTCTATACGTCAGTGACTTCTACACACTTCTTACCATGACTGAGCCATATGTTCTCCATAATGTAGTCTATTCTGCCTTTGCCTGGGGTCAACAGTTAACAACTAACTAATGACATTGAAAAGTATATGGAAAAGCTGGGTGAGATGAAACAGTTTATTATTATTTGAAATATTTTATTCTAGTTTACTTATTTATTTGACAGAGAAAGTGAAAGAGAAAGAGAGATAATGGGAAGGCCAGGGTCTCCAGACACTGCAAACAAACTCAGACATATGTGCCACCTTGTGCGTCTGGCTTATTTGGATCCTGGGAAATCTAACTTGGGTCCTTGGGTTTGCAGGTAAGTACCTTAACTACTAAGCCATTTCTCCAGCATGGAATATATATTATATACATACATACATACATACATACATACATACATACATACATACATACACACATACATACATACATACATACATACATACATACATGTGTGTGTATATACACATCTGGATACACACACACACACATATATATATGATTTAAATGGTTTTGTCGAGGTAGGGTTTCACTGTAGCTCAGGCTGACCTGGAATTCACTATGTAGTCTCAGGGTGGCCTTGAACTCACTGTTAGCCTCCTACCCCTGCCTCATGAGTGCTAGGATTAAAGGCATGTGCCACCACCCATGGCTGAACTTTTTGTTGTTGTTTTTGTTTTTGGTTTTTCAGGTAGGGTCTCCCTCTAGACCAGGCTGAGCTGAAATTCACTCTGTAGTCTCAGGGTGGCCTTGAGCTCACGGCGCTCCTCCTACCTCTGCCTCCCGAGGGCTGGGATTAAAGGCGTGTGCCACCACACCTGGCTTGAAGTTTTTGATATTATATTTATTGAGGGAAGGATACAGCCAGGAAGGCACCCATGTGGCTGGACAGCCCACCGTGAAGGGCCTGGAGAAACTGCATTAAGAGAAGAGGGAAAAGCAAGTGAAAAGGAGTTCCTGTCATGTGAGTGCCCAGTGCCTCTCCATCGCCTCACTACACTCCACAAAGGCCACTCACTTTGATTGGTCACTACAGGTGAGAAGAGATAGAAACGACCTTCTAGGAGATGCCAAGGAAATGTAACCCTTGTGGATGGGTGTGTAGCAGGTGTAGGTGTTCTGAAGGTTAAGGTGTTCTGAAGGTTTAGGTTAAGGTGTTCTGAAGTTAAGGCTTCTTAGAGTGAGAATGTGGACGTTGTTAGACAAGCAAAGGGTGCGGCTCCTGGTTTACTATAATGACTTACTCTCAATAGTGAAGGCACATCCCATACAGGAAACAGTATTTCAGTCAGTCAGAGCATAGTACCTGTGCACTCAAGGTCAAGGCTGATGACAAAGGGCAGAGAAAGCCCCATCTGTACATCTATGCCCTGGGTTTAAGGGAAAAACCTTGGGGGCTTTTATTTTTATTTTTATTTATTTGAGAGAGGGAAAGAGGCAGAGAGATAGAAAATGGGCACACCAGGGGCTTCCAGCCACTGCAAACAAACTATAGATTCATGCGCATTGGTCCTGGGAATTAGACAGACTCCGTTGCCTTTGCAGGCAAAGCCCCTTAAGCACTAAGCCATCTCTTCATTCCAACCCTGGGGCTGCTCTTTTTAAAAATTTTATTTATTTATTTTAGAGAAGAAGCACAGAGAAGAGAGGGAGGAGGGAGGAGGAGGGAGAGAATGGGTGCCCCAGGCTCTCAGCCACTCAGATGCATGCATCCCCTTGTGCATCTGACTGGGGGCTTTTAAAAATGATTTTAATGCCAGGCTTGATGGCACATGCCTTTAATCCCAGCACATGGGAGGCAGTGGTAGGAGGATCACCAGGAGTTCAAGGCAACCCTGAGATTACAAAGTGAATTCCAGGTCAGCCTGAGCTAGAGTGAAACGCTACCTCAAAAAAACAAAAAAAATTTTAATGTCAAATGGGGCTGGGAGATGGCTTATCAGTTAAGACACATGCCTATGAAGCCTTAGGACCCCAGTTTGATTCTCAGTCCCATGTAAGCCAGATGCACATGGTGGCACATGTGTCTGGAGTTCATTTGCAGTGGCACAAGACCCTGGCATGCCCATTCTCAATCTCTCTTTATCCCTCTCTCTGTCTCTAATAAATAAATAAAAGAATTGAAAGATAAATAAAAAATAAAACGTCAAATGGTGCTGAGTGGAGAATTGTTTTACATTGATGGATATTAGGAAGCAGGAATCCTTGGGCTGCTTAAAGAGTTTGCTCAAAAGGTCTGCTCGGGGTCTGATATTGTCACCGTGCCCAGTTAGGGTGAATGCCTGATTGACCTCTTCCCAGATCTATTCCAGGACCATAAACTAAATTGCCTTTTCTTAGTAACATATCAGATGGCTAATGCCCAAAATGTGACTTACATTGAACATGTCACTGGCAGTGGGACACATCTCAGTGTGCCCAGCTTTGCTGTCTGGAGGCCTTCCACTCAGATGCAGCCGGGGGATTCTTAATACAACAGAATGGAATTAGTGAGTGTGCGTTTAGGAGAATGGAAAGATGATTTAGGAGAGTCAGGTGGGGCCTCAGGAGAAGAATGCCCCAAATTCTTCACAGCAGTAGTGTCAGTGATGGGGGCTTTTGGAGTTACTTGTTTGAAGGAGGTGAGCTACTCACTTCCTAAAAAAAGATTTTATGGGCCGGGCGTGGTGGTGTACACCTTTAATCCCAGAACTGGGAGGCACAGGTAGGAGGATCACCTTGAGTTCCAGGCCACCCTGAGACTCCATACTTTATTCCAGGTCTGCCTAAGCTGACCTTGAAAAACAAAAAAAAAATTTCAAAATGTAACCTTAGGGTCATTTATAGGGATACTGCACAGGCTTACATATAAGAAACAGTTAACTGAAGCCAAAGTAGATAACAATTTTTAAAATTTTTAAAAATATTTTTACATATTTATTTGAGAAAGAGGCAGTAAGACAGAATGGGTGTGACAGGGCCTCCAGCCACTGCAAATAGACCCCAGAGGCAAGTGCCACCATGGGCATCTGGTTCTATGTGGTTACTGGGGAATGGAACCTGGGTCCTTAGGCTTTGCTGGCAAGTGCCTTAAATGCTAAGCTATCTCTCTCCAGCCAATATTTGACTTAATTATTAGAGGAAAGAGAGAGAATGGGCCAACCAGGGCCTCTAGCCACTACAAACGAACTCCAGATGGATTCGCCACCATGTGCATCTGGTTTACATGGGGCCTGGAAAATCGAACCAGGGTCCTCAGTCTTCACAGGAAGGCACCTTAACCACTAAGCCATCCCTCCAGCCCCCAGTAACTTTTTTCAACAATTAAAGTTGGGCTGAAAGGATGCCTTAGTTGTTAAAGCGCCTGCCTGAAAAGCCCAGAACCCAGTTCCAATCGCCAGGTCTCACGTTTATCCAGATGCAAAGTGTCGCAAGGGCGCAATGCCGCACTAGCCCACAGGGGGTGCACATCGGATTTCGTTCGCAGCAGCTGAGAATGCTGGTGCGCCCATTCTGTCTCCTTTTCCCTCTCTGTCACTCTCTGTGTATCTCTCCAAAAATAAAATAATTTTCAAAAATTTAAAAACATTAAAGTTAGTTTGCTATACATAGATCACGAAGACATTCAAGAATTCGGTAGGGCTGGGCATGGTGGCACTCGCCTTGAATCCCAGCTCTCAGGAGGCCATGGTGGGAGGATCACTGGGCGTTCAAGTCAGCCTAAGACTGCATAGTGTATAAGGAATTCCAGGTCACCCTGGGCTAGAGGGAGACCCTACCAGGAAGAAAAAAAAAACAAATGTGGTAGGAGGGTGTTTTCCTCCAGATATAACTTGATGCCAGTAGAGCATGCCTTCTCCTAGTAGGCCTGTCAAAGTAATCAAGCAGAGGGGGAGGGATGGTTTGCAGTTAAGGTGCTTACCTGCAAAGCCTAAGGACCCAGGTTCGATTCTCCAGGACCCATGTTAGCCAGATGCACAAGGGAAAGCATGCATCTGGAGTTGGTTTGCAGTGTCTGGAGGCCCTGGTGCACCTATTTCCTCTCTCCCTGTTTCTCTGTTAAATAAATAAGTAGATTTAAAAAAAACTAATCAAAGCCAGGCATGGTGTGCACACCTTTAATCCCAGCACAAGGGAGGCAGAGGTAGGAGGATTACTGTGAGTTCAAGGCCAATCTGAGACTACATACTGAGTTCAGGTCAGCAGACTAGAGTGAAACCCCCTATCTCCATACACCAAAAAAAAAAAAAAAAAAAAAACACTAATGCAGCAGAGCCATGCAGTGATAGATAACCAGGTCTATGGAATTGGTAATGGAGCTATTATTGACACTGCTTGTAAACAGAAGGGGAGGGTCACAGGCCCCTTCCCTGGAATTTAGCCATTCCTCCTTCCGGCCTGCCTGGGCTGCTAAGTAGAGGGTGTGTTTCAGTCTTCCTATCATCCCTTATAGTAATGCAACTGTTTTTGGGGTCACTCCTATAAAACACACCCCACTTGTGCTCTGCAAGTCAACCCGAGTAAACTGATTGGTTCACCTGCTTGGACTTTGGTGGAATTGTGAGCAGTGACAGCGCTAAGATATGGCTTCACACTGTCACTCTCAGCAGGGTTAGTAGTTCCACTCTATTCTAGGGCCTCAACTCGGGATAAAACCCAGGATTAGTGGCTTCCTCCCAGTGATTGTGTATGAGTAATTGAAAGGTAAACACAAGTTTGAGAATTCACAGTGTTGATATGTGTGTGCATATTGTCAATGTTGTGTGTGTGTACCCATCTGAGTATGGGAATAGAATAAGGAAGCTGTGTGTATCTGATGAGTGCTTTTGCACCTATGAATTTGTAGCATCCCCAAATTCTTGTCTTAGGAATTTAAAAAATGAACTTCACAGGTCATAAGGTGAGGAGGTTAGAGAGATTTTATTCGATTATGGGAAGGAACGTGGAGAAAGTATGGAGAACTCCTGTCATATGGAAGGATTAGGGGGTAAAGCTCATCCCGTGACCCAAATTGGGGTCACTGATGGATTTGGAATGGCGGCTAAGCTCACCTGCCATGATGCCAAGTTTTGGGGCTGAATACCCACAATGCCACTAAAATTTAAGCCTTCCTGGACTTGAAATTCTAGGAAGGGGTACAGGGGGCCTCAGGATGTTCATGATCTGGAGAGCTCCTGTAGGCAAGAGCTAAGCAGAAGACTTCTCTGGTCTGTAGTAACATGGGGACTGCTAGTGCAGGCTTGAGCACATTCCTGCTTTTCACTTTTGGGGACTCGTTCATCCTAAACTGCCTCAGTAATCCTAAAAGGTTTTTTTATTTTACATAAACATGAATTTGTAATTTTCCAACTGGTGTTAGAAAACCCCAAGAGGTGTGGCCTGGTTTATTTTACCATGCGGTCTGGCTAGAGTCCGACCTTCATTGTGCCATTCATATCCTCCTTTTGTTTTATTATTGGCGACCTTGGGAGGCATGGTTCTTTGCCAAGCCATTCTTGACTCCAGGCCCCAATGGATCATCACATGCCATGGTGCCTGTCTTAGCTTGCCCCATCTCATGGAGTCTTACCTGTTGTAGCAGACAGCTTCAGGTTCGCTGAGATGAACTTCCAGACCAGGCACAGTTATGGAGGAAGGATATTATTTATTGAAGCTTACAGATCAGGAAGTTCCATAAAGGCAGGAGAAGCAGCCTGCTCTTCACAGGACCAGGCAAGAGAGCAAAAGCCACCCAGCCACCACAGCACACAGAGCAAAAACTACTGCCAAAGGTCACACAGCACACTTCAGGAATGCCTGCTAGGCACATTTGCATATCTTTACAATGGAATCTCAAGCCCACCATTAACACCTTAAGACTGGCCCCCAGTCACATTGCCTCTAGCAAGGTGATTGCAGATGCAAACTATAACTAGTAAAACACTGAATATATTGGGGACATATATTCAAACTACCACACCTGTCATTGGCTAATTGCCACCTAAGTGAGAAAACCTGAGGGGTGTGGCCTGGTTTCTTTTGCCATGTGGTCTGGCTAGCGCCATACATGCATTGTGCCAAAACCCACGGGGTGTGGCTGTCGCCTAGGAGGTATGGGAGGGCCAAGTGGTGGTGGCTTTGTGGCATGAAAGCGGTCCCAGAGTGTGAATTAACTATAGAACCTGAAAAAAGACTGGGGTAGGACAGGTTTTTGGGTGACTGCTTAGAACTCACTCTAGGGTCATAATTAGTAGCATTGAGTGTCCTTAATGGTAGCAGATCAATGTAATAAAAGCAGTTGGAAAGGAATTTATGGCTGGTTGGAGGGTAGCATTACCATAAGAGGCATTAATAAACAAAAAAGCAAAGGTGTGGCTAAGGAGAAGTACGTGCTTGAAGGGGAGGAATACAGTGACACAGAGTGGCTAAAATTAAGCCCTAGAAAAGTGTGGGAATCTAGGCCCTGCACCAAACAAGGATGGCTAAGAAGAATTGTCCAAAATGGTTTTTGGGAAGTGGTAGTAGGTAGAAAAGGAGATGAAAGAAAGGAAAAAGGGAATAAGTTTAAAGTTCCATTATCCGGCCTGAGGGTTTGGCATCATCCCCTTCATCAAGGTCGATCCCTGAGTCAGTGGCTGTACAGATGTTTCTGGCAGGGATCCAGATCGTGATATGTTCAGTTTCTGAAAGACACAAAGCATACCCTTGGCCCTGTGTTAAAAGAGGGTGGGGTCCCTTCCAGATATTAGTAAGAGGATCCTACCAGCGGACTAAGGGTAAGGGCATTGTGGTTGGTTGGGATCTCCAATGTTTGTAGGCTGGGAGGATCCTGCCTCGTCAAAGTGAGAAAATTGAGGTAAAGAGAGCTCCCACTAGGGCCAAGGGGGTCCTTGGGAGACATAGTGGACTTTTGTTTTATAATTAGTTCCTTTAGGGTCAGTTAGTTCTCTCTCACGATGGCTTGTCCTTGTGGGTTGTGAGGGGATCCCAAGGTTTTTAAAAAATTTTTATTGACAACTTCTATAGTTACATACAAAAATTCATCGATATTTCCCTCCTGCCCCCATACCCCTTTAGAACTCCATTCTGCATCATATCCCTCCTCTCTCCATTAGTCTTTCTTTTTAATTTGATGTCATCATCTTTTTCTTCTATTATGAGGATTTTGTGAAGGTATTTCAAGGCACTGCAAGGTCATGGATATTGAGGCCAATTACTTTCTGGACTGTTGCATTGTAAGGATTAATACCCTTCCTTTGGCTCTTCCATTCTATCCACCCCCTCTTTGGCACTGGGCTCTGAGACTTGGGGTGTGACAGATGTTTCAGTGCTGGGCACTCCTCCATCCCTTCTTCTCAGCACTATGTTGCCTTTTAGGTCATCCCAGTGGTCATTGCCATCTGAAAAGAAGCTTCTCTAACCAGAAGTGAAAGTAGCATTAATATGTGAATATGAACATTAAGTGTAGTGCTTTCTTGCAGCTTGGTGGGAATAATATATACATTTAGCCAGACAAGAGCAGGCTTTATACCTCTAAGGCTCATGACCTCACCTGCCATAGACTTTTGCTTGGGTTTTTCAGTACCAGGTATGTATTCCCTCCCATAGAGAGGGCCTTCAGTCCAATTAGGGAGCAGTTGGTTACCCCAAGAGCAGACATGCCACTATTGTACCCATTCAGTCATTTGGCCTGTATGGCCAAACTTGAATATTCAGTGTCCACTGTTTTCCTGCTGATGACTTCTGTGTCCCATATGGCTACATGCCGTGCAGATGTTTCCAGCTTTCTGTTGGCTGGTCTACAGGAGAAGGTTTTCTGCTCAGCACCAGCTTGCTTTCTCAGTGACCTTGCCTCTCAGGCAAGAGATGTCTTCAGCAATAGGGTCTTACTATCTGTTTCTCAAGGGAAACCAAGGGCTTTGGCAAAAAGGCTTTAATGTTTTTGGCTACCGGGACCTCCTTGGCCAACAACTCACTGCAAGGTATCCCATCCCAGGTACTGAGAATTTTCTAGTAACAGTCTATAAGCTTCTAGATGTGCCATTATTCACAAAAGTTGCTTTACATAAGTCATATTGAAAATATCTTGAATTTTGATTGACCCTCCCCTGCCCTTCTTTTATCGTTCTCTTCCCATGGCCTCGCAGGCCATTCCCTCCCTGTAATCTGTTCTTCTACTTACATATATGCAATACCATAATTAAGCCCTTCCCTTCCCTCCCTCCCCCTTCCTCCCTCCCTCCCTCCCCTCCCTAATACCCTTTTCCAGTTTACTGGTTTCTGTTTACCAACTTTTGGTTCCACTTCACACAAAGTCTATACATTTGTAGCTAGGATCCACATGAGAGAACATGTGACATTTGGCTTTCCCTGCAGCCTGGGTTACCTCATTTTCTTTACCACTGAATAGAACTCCATTGTGTAAATGTACCTCCTCTTCATTATCCATTCATCTGTGGAGGGACATCTAGGCTGCTTCCATTTCCTAGCTATTGTGAGTAGAGCAGCAATAAACATGGTTGTGCAAGTATCTCTAAGGTAGTGAGAAGAGTCCTTTGGATATATGCCAAGGAGTGCTATAGCTGGATCATATGGTAATTCTATTTCTAGCTGCCTCAAGAACCTCCACACTGATTTCCACAATGGCTGGACCACATTACATTCCACCAACAGTGTAGAAGTGTTCCTCTTTTTCATCCACGCCAACACTTACTGTCATTTGTTTTCTTGATGGTAGGTAGCCATTCTGACAGGAGTGAAATGGAATCTCAAAGTGGTTTTAATTTGCATTTCCCTGATGGCTAAGGATGTGGAACACTTTTTTAGATGTTTATATGCCATCTGTATTTCATCTTCTGAGAATTGTCTATTTAGTTCCATAGCCCATTTTTTTAACTGGGCTGTTTGAATTCTTATTATTCTGTTTAAGTTCTTTGTATATTCTGGATATTAATCCTCTGTCAGATGTACAGCTGGCAAGATTTTCTCCCATTCTGTAGGTTGTCTCTTTGCTCTATTCACAGTGTCCTTTGCTGTGCAAAAGCTTGCTGTAATTTCATGGGGTCCCAATGGTTGATTAGTGGTTTTATTCTCTGAGCAATTGGGGTTATATTCAGAAAGTCCACCTATGCCAATATGATGAAGGGTTTCCCCTACCTTTTCCTCTAGCAGTTTCAGAGTTTTAGGTCTTATATTAAGGTCCCTGATTCATTTGGACTTGACTTTTGCACATAGAGAGAGAGGATCTATTTTTATCCTTTTAGATGTCCAGTTTTCCCAGCACCACTTTTCTGCAATGAATATTTTTGGCAGTTTGCAAAAATCAGGTGTCTCTAGCTGCCTGGATCAATATTTGGGTCTTCTCTTCTGTTCCATTGATCTACCTGTCTGTCCTTGTGCCAGTACCATGCTGTTTTTGTTACTATGGCTTTGAAATATAACTTAAAATCGGGTATGGTAATACTACCAACCTGATTTTTGTTGTGCAAAATTGTTTTGGCTATTTGAGATATTTTGTGTTTCAGATGAATTTTAGGATTGTTTTTTCTATTTCTGTGAAGAATGCTATTGGGATTTTAATGGGGATCATTGAATAAATGTAGATTACTTTTAGTAAGATTGACATTTCACAATATTGATTCTTCCAATTCAGGACCATGGGATGTCTTTCCATTTCCTTGTGTCTTCTGCTATTTGTCACTCGAGTTTTTAAAGTGCTCATTGTAGAGATCCTTCTTTTCCTTAGTTAAGTTTATTCCAAGTTTTTTTGAGCAATTGTGAATGGGAGAGATTCCTGATTTCATCCTCTGCCTTGTTTGTTGTTAGTGTATAGAAAAGCTACTGATTGCTGTGTGTTTATTTTGTATCCTGCTACATTGCTAAGCGTGTTTAAACAGTTTGCTGGTAGAGTCTTTAGGGTCTGTTATGTATAGAATCATATCATCTGCAAATAATGATAATTTGATCTCTTCCCTTCTAGTTTATATCCCTTTTATGAGTGTCTCTTGCCTTATTGCTATGGCTAAGACTTCCAGTACTATATTAAATAGAAGTGGGTAAAGTGGACACCCTTGTCTTGTTCCTGAATTTAGAGGAAAAGCTTCAAGTTTTCCCCATTTAGTATTATGTTGGCTGTAGGTTTGTTATAAATAAGCTTTTATTATATTTGAGATATTCTCTATTCCCAGCTTTTGTAATACTTTCACCATGAAGGGGTGTTGTATTTTGTCAAATGCTTTTTCTGCATCTATTAGAGATGACCATGTGATTTTTGTCCTTCAGAACATTTATATGGTGTATAACATTTATGGATTTACATATGTTGAACCATCCCTGCAGCTCTGGGATAAAGATTACTTGAGTGGGGTGAATAATCTTTCTGATATGTTTTTGTATTCTGTTTGCTAGTATTTTGTTGAGAATTTTGCGTCTATGTTCACAAGGGAGATTGGTCTGTAATTTTATTTTTGATCTGTCTTTGTCCGGTTTGGGTATTTGGTGATGCTGGCGTCATAGAAGGATTGCAGTAGAATTCCTTCCTTTTCTATTTATGGAAAAATTTAAGAAGCATTGGTGTTCTTCAGGAATGTCTGGTAAAATTCAGCAGTGAATGCATCTGGGCCTGGACTTTTTATAACTGCTTGGATCTCCGTAGTTGTTATAGGTCTATTTAAATGGTTTATATCATCTTCATTTAAATTTGGTAGGTCATGAATCAAATCATCCATTTCTTTTAGGTTTTCAAACTTAGAGGCATATATATTCTTCTTAAAGTATGTCCATGTGATTTTCTGAATTTCTTTGGTATCTGTTGTGATGTTGCCTTTTTCATGTCTAATTTTATAAATTTTTGTCTCTTCTCTCTCTTTTTGGTCAGATTTGCTAAGGGTTTATGGAGATTGGAACCAGGTTTTTAGGCTTAGGAGGCAGGCCTTAATCGCTAAGACATCTCTCAGCCCCAAGGAGGCCATTTTTAACATATGTTTATTCACCTGGCAAAGGTCTTGGAGCAGTCTATGTTTACCAGTTTTCTTTTTTAACAACCAAAGATGGGGATTATGGGGGCTAATAGAGGGCTCCATATGGCCAAGAGCAAGCTGTTCTTGAATAAGGGATTTGAGAATAGTCAATTTAAGTTCTAGTTTGGGCCACTGTTTGACCCAAATAGGTTTCATCATATCCCACTCGAGGCGTATGGGGCAGTGCGGATTGGACAGTGGCCTCTAGGGTGGGGGTGATGACAGTGGTGGGAATTTGGAGGTTGGGTCACCTGAGAGGCCAATGGTATCAGGGCGCAATGCGCACTTGCCCCTGGGGGTGCACACATCTGGATTTCGTTCCCAGGAGCTGAGAGACTGCTGACATGCCCATTCTCTGTCTCCTCTCCTATCTCTCTGCCTGTCTCTCTCTCTGTCTCTCTCTCTACAAAATCAAAAAATCAAAAAATAAAAATGATTGCCCAAAGGATGATCATGCAAACCACAAGTCCTAATGCCAGGGTCAGCTGAGACATGTGGGAAGAATGATAAGGAACCATGTGTCTTGTGCTTAGTGGGGACTTCTGAGGGGGGTCGTTACTCCACGGCCATATGCCCACACAGTGTCCCTGGGAAGCTCAGCCAATAATAATGGAGGGACCAAAATGGGCTTAGGGGCCCGTGCGGCGTGCCGTGTGCCATATTTCCTGGGGCAATGAGGAGAACAAAGGAAAGGAGGGAGGACACAGAGGCAGAGAGGCAGGCAGAGAGGGGAAGAGGAGAGAGGGAGACAGAGGCAGCAGAGGCAGGAGGGGAGGGAGAGAGAGAGGGACAGATGCAGACAGCAGCAGAGAGGCAGGGGAGGGGAGAGAGAGACAGAGACAGAGGCAGAGAGGCAGGGAGAGCAGGAGATAGACAGAGACAGAAAGGCAGAGATGTAGGGAGAGGGGGAGAGAGAGACAGAAAGGCAGAGAAGCAGGGACAGGGGGAGAGAGACAGAGACAAGGGCAGAGAAGCAGGGAGAGGGGGAGAGAGACAGAGACAGAAAGGCAGAGAGGCAAGCAGAGGGGGAGAGAGAGACAGAGGCAGAGAGGCGGGGAGAGGGGGAGAGAGAGACAGAGGCAGAGGGGGAGAGGCAGAGAGAGGAGAGAGGGACAGAGACAGAGAGAGAGGAGACAGAGAGACAGGGAGAGAGGGGGCAGAGAGGGCAGAGAGAGAGGCAGGAGGGGGAGAGACAGAGACAGAGAGGCAGAGAGGGGGAGAGAGACAGAGACAGAGGCAGAGAGAGGGGGAGAGAAAGTCACAGAGGGAGAGAGAGAGCAGGGAGAGGAGGGAGACAGAGACAGAGGAGCAGAGGAAGGAGAGGGGAGAGGGGAGAGAGACAGAGAGGCAGAGACAGGGAGAGGGGCAGAGAGAAGGGAGAGAGCAGAGCAGCAGGGAGAGGGGGGAGAGAGACAGAGGCAGAGAGGAGAGGCAGGGAGAGGGGAGACAGAGAGAGAGAGAGAGGCAGAGAGGAGAGGGAGAGAGACAGAGGCAGGGAGACAGGAGAGGGAGGGGAGAGAGCAGACAGAGGCAGAGACAGGGAGAGGGAGAGAGACAGAGGCAGAGAGAGGCAGAGGAGCAGAGAGAGGGGAGAGAGACAGAGGCAGAGAGGCAGGGAGGGGCAGAGAGAGACAGAGGAGGAGGCAGAGAGAGGCAGAGAGGGAGGAGAGGCAGAGAGGGCAGGGGAGAGAGAGACAGAGGCAGAGAGAGGAGGAGGGGAGAGAGAGAGAGAGGCAGGAGAGGGCAGGGAGAGGGAGAGAGCCAGAGAGGCAGAGAGGGGAGAGAGACAGAGCAGAGAGGCAGAGAAGAGAGGCAGAGAGGGGAGAGAGGGAGAAAGGGGAGAGGGGCAGAGGAGAGAGGCAGAGGAGAGCAGAGGGCAGAGAGAGGCAGAGGCAGAGAGGGGAGAGAGGAGAGGGAGAGAGGAGAGAGACAGAGAGGCAGAGAAGGGGAGGCAGAGAGAGAGACAGAGCAGAGGGAGAGGCAGGAGAGGGGGAGAACAAGAGAGACAGAGGCAGAGGCAGGGAGAGGGGGAGAGAGAGACAGAGAGGCAGGGAGAGGGGAGAGAGAGACAGAGAGGCAGGGAGAAGGGGAGAGAGAGACAGGCAGAGAGGAGAGAGGGAGAGAGGAGAGCAGAGAGGCAGGCAGGAGGAGGAGAGAGACAAAGGCAGGAGGCAGGGAGAGAGGGAGACAGAGAGAGAGAGGCTGGGAGAGACAGAGAGAGAGACAGGCAGGGAGGGAGAGGAGGAGAGACAGAGAGAGCAGAGAGCAGAGGGGAGGGGAGAGAGAGAGAGACAGAAGCAGAGAGGCGGGGAGAGGGGAGAGAGAGACAGGCAGAGAGAGGCAGGAGAAGGGAGAGAGACAGAGGCAGAGGCAGGGAGAGGGACAGACAGAGAGACAGAGACAGGCAGAGAGAGGCATGGAGAGAGCAGAGAGACAGAGAGAGAGGCAGACAGAGGCAGAGGAAGGGAGGAGAGACAGACAGAGGGAAACAGAGACAGAGAGACAGGGAGGGGGAGAGAGACAGAGAGCAGAGAGGCAGGGAGAGGGGAGAGAGACAGAGGCAGAGAGAGAGGAGGGAGAGACAGAGGCAGAGAGAGGAGAGACAGAGGCAGAGAGAGGGGAGAGAGACAGAGACAGAGAGGAAAGGGGAGAGGGGGCAGAGAGAGAGAGGAGGGAGAGAGAGAGAGACAGAGAGGCAGAGAGGCAGAGAGAGAGAGGGGGGAGAGGCCAAGGGAGAGAGGCAAAGAGAGACAGTGACAGAGGCAGGGAGGGGGAGGGGAGGGGCAGAGGCAGAGAGGGGCAGAGAGAGGGGAGAGGAGCCAGAGGCAGAGCAGGAGGGGGGAGAGAGCCAGAGGCAGCAGGGAGGCAGGGAGAGGGAGAGAGAGAGAGGGGGAGGCAGAGAGGCAGGGAGAGGGGAGAGAGACAGAGACAGAGGGGAGAGAGAGACAGAGCAGGGGAGGAGGAGGAGAGCAGAGAGGCAGGCAGAGAGAGGGAGAGAGACAGGCAGAGAGAGGCAGGGAGGGGGAGAGAGAGACAAGGGGCAGAGGCAGGGGGAGGGAGACAGAGACACAGAGGCTGGGAGGGGAGAGAGGCAGGAGCAGAGGGAAAAGGGACAGAGAGACAGAGGCAGAGAGGCAGGAGAGGAGGAGAGAGGCAGAGACAGAGAGGGGGGAGAAGGAGGGAGAGGGAGACAGGCAGAGCGGCGAGGAGAAGGGGAGAGAGAGACAGAGGCAGAGAGGCATGGAGAGGGTGAGAGAGAGAGAGAGAGACAGAGGCAGAGAGCCAGGGAGAGGGCGAGAGAGAGAGAGAGAGAGAGAGAGACAGAGGCAGAAGCAGAGAGGCAGGGATGGGGGAGACAGACAGAGACAGAGGCAGAGAGGCAGGGAGGGGGGAGACAGACAGAGACAGAGGCAGAGAGAGGCAGGGAGGGGGGAGACAGACAGAGACAGAGGCAGAGAGGAGAGAGGAGAGGCAGAGGCAGGGAGAGGGCAGGAGAGCAGGGGAGAGAGAGAGAGAGAGAAAGAGACAGAGGCAGGGAGAGGGCGAGAGAGACAGAGGCAGAGAGGCAGGGAGAGGGGAGAGGACAGAGGCAGAGAGGCAGAGGAGAGGAGGGAGACAGAGAGGCAGAGAGGCAGGGAGAGGAGAGAGAGAAAGAAAGAGGCAGAGGAAGGAGAGGGGAGAGAGACACAGAGGCAGGGAGGCAGAGAGAGTGAGAGAGAGAGAGAAAGAGGCAGAGAGGCAGTGAGAGGGGGAGAGAGAGACATAGTCAGAGAGAGGAGAGAGAGAGAGGGGGAGAGAGAGACATAGTCAGAGAGAGGGGGAGAGAGAGGGGGAGAGAGAGACCAAGGCAGAGAGAGTCTGAGGCAGGGAGAGGGGGAGAGATGGAGAGAGACAGAGGCAGAAAGGCAGGGCGTGGGAGAGAGAGAGACAGAGACACAGGCCGACAGAGGGGGAGAGAGATAGAGGCAGAGCGGCAGGGAGGCAGAGAGAGGAGAGAGACAGGAGCCGAGAGGCAGGGAGAGGGGGAGAGAGACAGAGACAGAGAGGCTGAGAGAGTGGGAGAGAGAGAGACAGGCAGAGAGGCAGGGAGTGGGGGCAAGAGAGACATAGACACACAAAGGAGAGAGGCAGAGATGGAGGAGAGAGAGACAGAGACAGGGAGGCAGGAGGGAGGGAGAGAGGGCAGAGGCAGGGAGAGGGGGAGAGACACAGGGACAGAGGCAGAGAGGGGGAGAGAGAGACAGAGGCAGAGAGACAGGGAGAGGGGGAGAGACAAAGCCAGAGAGGGGAGAGGGAGACCAAAGGCACAGAGAGACGAGGCAGGGAGAGAGGAGAGAGAGGGAGTCAGAGACAGAGGCAGAGAGAGAGAGAGAGGAGAGAGAGGCAGAAAGGCAGGCAATGGGGCAGAGAGAGAGAGAGAGAGAGACAGAGACAGACAAGAGAGACAAAGGGGAGAGAGATAGAGGCAGAGAGGCAGGGGAGGCAGAGAGAGAGAGACAGGAGCAGAGAGGCAGGGAGAGAGAGAGACAGAGACAGAGAGGCTGAGAGAGTGGGAGAGAGAGACAGAGCAGAGAGGCAGGAGGAGGAGGAGGGAGAGACAGAGGAGGCAGACAGAGGCAGAGAGGAGAGGAGGGGAGACAGAGACAGAGGCAGAGGGGCAGGGAGAGAGGAGAGAGAGAGACAGAGATGCAGGGAGGCAGGGAGAGAGAGACAGAGACACAGGCCGAGAGGCAGGGAGAGGGGGACAGAGAGAGAGAAAGAGACAGACCGGCAGAGAGAGGGAGAGAGACAGAGACAGAGAGGCAGAGGGAGAGGGGAGAGGCAGAGGCAGGGAGAGGGGGACAGAGACACAGAGGCAGAGGGGGAGAGAGAGACAGAGGCATAGAGAGGGGGAGAGAGAGACAGAGACAGAGAGAGGGGGAGAGAGAGACAGAGACAGAGAGAGGGGGAGAGAGAGACAGAGACAGAGAGAGGGGGAGAGAGAGACAGAGAGACAGAGGGGGAGAGAGAGACAGAGGCAGAGAGAGGGGGAGGGATAGACAGAGACAGAGGCAGAGAGAGGGGGAGACAGACAGAGGCAGAAATGCAGGGCATGGGAGAGAGAGACAGAGATACAGGCAGAGAGGCAGAGAAAGAGGAAGAGAGAGACAGAGGCAGAGAGGCAGGGAGAGGGGGAGAGAGACAGAGAGGCAGAGAGAGAGAGAGCAGAGAGGAGAGAGAGGAGAGGGCAAGAGGAGGCGGAGAGGCAGGGTGGAGAGAACAGAGGCAGAGGCAGGAGGACAGGGGCAGAGGCAGCAGAGAGCGAGGAGAGGGACAGGGCCTGACCCAGAGAGGCTGAGAGAGGGCAGAGGCAGAA
>JAEOAD010002820.1:0-55897 GCA_036365145.1 Orientallactaga sibirica
GTGTTCACCTTTACAAAATAATGGATGTTCACTATGTGCAATGCAGGTGTATACCTTTACATAAGGAATGGATGATCCCTCTGGGCGAGGCAGGTGTTGACCTTTACCTAAGGAATGGATGACCCATCTGTGCAATGAAGGTGTTGACCATTACCTAAGGAATGGATGATCCCTCTGTTCAATGAAGGTGTTTAACGTTATCTAAGGAATGGATGTTCCCTGCTGTGCAATCCAGGTGTTTACCATTACCTAAGGAATGGATGATCCCTCTGTGCAATGCAGGTGTTTAATGTTATATAAGGAATGGATGATCCCTCTGTTCAATGAAGGTGTTTCCTGTTATCTAAGGAATGCATGATACTCTGTGCAATGCAGGTGTTGAACTTTACCTAAAGAATAGATGATCCCTCTGTTCAGTGCAGGTGCTGTTTACATTTACCTAAGGAATGGATGATCCCTCTGTGCCATGGAGGTTTTTAGCTTAACCTAAGGAATCGATGATCCCTCTGTGCATTGCAGGTGTTTATATTGTCTTAGGAATGGATGATCATTCTGTGCATTGCAGGTGTTTACTATTACCTAAGGAATGAATGATCCCTCTGTTCAATGCTGCTGTTTACCTTTACAAAAGGAATGGATGTACTCTGTGTGCAATGCAGGTTTTTACCTTTACATAAGGAATGAATGATCCCTTTGGCCAGGCAGGTGTTGACCTTTACCTAAGGAATGGATGGTCCCTCTGTGCAATGCAGGTGTTTACCAATACCTAAGGAATGGATGATCCCTCTATTCAATGCAGGTGTTTAACGTTGTCTAAGGAATGGATGATCCCTCTGTGCAATGCAGGTGTTTACCGTTATCTTAGGAATCGATGATCCTTCTGTTCAATGCAGGTTTTTACAGTTACCTAACGAATGGGTGATCCCTCTGTTCAATGCAGGTGTTTCCCATTATCTAAGGAATGGATGATCCCTCTGATCACTACAGGTGTTTACCATTACCTAAGGAATGGATGATCCCTCCGTGCAATGTAGGTGTTGACCTTTACCTAAGGAATGCATCATCCCTCTGTTCTATGCAGGTGCTGATCTTCACTTACGGAATGGATGATCCCTCTGTACTATGCAGGTGTTGTCCTATACCTAAGGAATGGATGATCCCTCTGAGCCATGCAGGTGTTGATGTTTACCTACGGAATAGATGAGCCCTCTGTTCAATGCAGGCATTGATCATTACTTAAGTACTGGATGATCCCACGTTTAATGCAGGTGTTGTCCTATACCTAAGTAATGGATGAGCCCTCTGTACAATGCAGGTGTTGACCTTTAACTAAGGAATGGCTCATTCCTCTGTGCAATGAATAAGTTGAACTTTACATAAGGAATATATGACACCTCTGTTCAATGCAGGTGTTTACCTTTACCTAAGAATGGATTATCCCTATGTGCAATGCAGGTGTTGTCCTACACCTAAGGAATGGGTGATCCCTCTGTGCATTGCACGTGTTTACCGTTACCTAAGGAATGGATGATCCCTCTGTGCAATGCAGGTGATGATCTTTACCTAAGGAATAGATGATCCTTCTGTTCAATGCAGGTGTTTACTGTTATCTTAGGAATGGATGATCCCTCTGTTCAATGCAGGTTTTTACAGTTACCTAACGAATGCGTGATCCCTCTGTTCAATGCAGGTGTTTCCCATTATCTAAGGAATGGATGATCCCTCTGATCACTACAGGTGTTTACCATTACCTAAGGAATGGATGATCCCTCTGTGCAATGCACGTGTTTAATGTTACCTAAGGAACGGATGATCCCTCTGTTCAATGCAGGTGTTTACCATTATTGAAGGAATGGATGATACCTCCCTTCAATGCAGGTGTTTCCCATTCCCCATTACCTAAGGAATGGATGATCCATCGGTGCAATGCAGGTGTTTACCTTTACCTAAGGAATGGATGATGCTCTGTGCAATGCAGGTTTTGATCTTTACCTAAGGAATAGATGATCCCTCTGTTCAATGCAGGTGTTTATATTGTCTTAGGAATGGATGATCATTCTGGGCATTGCAGGTGTTTTTAGCTTTACCTAAGGAATGGATGATGCATCTGTGCATTGCAGGTGTTTATATTTGTCTTAGGAATGGATGATCCCTCTGTGCATTGCAGGTTTTTACTATTACCTCAGGAACGAAAGATGCATCTGTTCAATGCAGGTGTTTACCTTTAGAAAAAGAATGGATGTTCTCTGTGTGCAATGCAGGTGTATACCTTTACATAAGAGTGGATGATCCCTCTGGGCCAGGCAGGAGTTGACCTTCACCTAAGGAATGGATGATCCCTCTGTTCAATGCAGGTGTTTAACGTTATCTAAGGAAAGGATGATCCCTCTGTTCAATGCAGGTGTTTACCGTTATCTAAGGAATGGATGATCCCTCTGTTCAATGAAGGTGTTTACACTTACCTAAGGAATGGATGATGCCTCTGTGCATTGCAGGTGTTTACCTTTACCTAAGCAATGGATGATCCGTCTGTTCAATGCAGGTGTTTACCTTTACCAAAGTAATGGATGTTCCTCTTGTTCAATGCAGCGGTTTAACTTCACATAAGGAGTGGATGATCCCTCTGTGCCACGCAGGTGTTGACCTTTACCTAAGGAATGGATGATCGCTCTGTGCATTGCAGGTGTTTACATTTACTTTAGGAATGGATGATCCCTCTGTGCATTGCAGGTGTTTACTATTACCTAAGGAATGGAAGATCCCTCAGTTCAATGCAGGTTTTTACCTTTACCAAAGGAACTGTTGTTTACTGTGTGCAATGCAGGTGTTTACCTTGACATAAGGAATGGATGATCCCTCTTGGAATGGCACATGTTGATCAGGTGTTTTTATCTAAGGAATGAATGATCCATCTGTTCAATGCAGGTGTTTACCTTTATCCAAGGAATGTATGATCCCTCTGTTCAATGAAGGTGTTTACAGTTACTTACTAAGGAATGGATGATCCCTCTGTGCATTGCAGGTGTTTACCTTTACCTATGGAATGGATGATCCCCTGTTCAATGCAGGTGTTTACCTTTACCAAAGGAATGGATGATTCTTCTGTTCAATGCAGGTGTTTAACTTTACCTAAGGAATGGATGATCCCTCTGTTCAATGCAGGTGTTGACCTTTACCTAAGGAATGGATGATCCTCTGTGCATTGCAGGTGTTTACATTTACTTTAGGAATGGATGATCCCTCTGTGTTGCAGGTGTTTACTATTGCTAAGAATGATTGTTCAATGCAGGGTTTTACCTTTACCAAAGGAACTGGATGTTTACTGTGTGCAATGCAGGTGTTTACCTTTACATAAGGAATGGATGATCCCTCTTGTTCAATGCAGGAATGTTTACATCTGTTCAATACAGGTGTTTACCACTATCCAAGGGATGATCCCTCTGTTCAATGCAGGTGTTTACTATTTACCTAAGGAATGGATGATCCCTCTGTGCAATGCAGGTGTTTACCTTTACCTAAGGAATGGATGATCCCTCTGTGCAATGCAGGTGTTTACTTTACCTAAGGAATGGATGATCCTCTGTTCAATGCAGGTGTTTAACTTTACCTAATGGCAATGGTTTTGATCTTTCTGTGCAATGCAGGTGTTGACCTTTACCTAAGGAATGGATGATCCCTCTGTTCAAAGGAACTGGTGTGTTTGCAATGCAGGTGTTTACCTTTACTAAGGAATGGATGATCCCTTTGTTCAATGCAGTTGTTTACGTTTACCTAAGGAATGGATGATCCCTCTGTGCATTGCAGGTGTTTACTGTTACCTAAGGAATGGAAGATGCCTATGTTCAATGCTGGTTTTACCTTTACCAAAGGAATGGATGATCCCTCTGTGCAATGCAGGTGTTTATCTTTACCTAAGGAATGGATGATTACTCTGTGCAATGCAGGTGTTAACTTTACCTAAGGAATGGATGATCCTCTGTGCAATGCAGGTGTTTACCTTTACCTAAGGAATAGATGATTCCTCTGTTCAATGCAGGTGTTTACCTTTACCTAAAGAAAGATGATCCCTCTGTTCAATGCACAGGTTACTCCCTTCACTTAAGGAATGGATGATCCTCTGTGCAATGCAGGTGTTTACCTTTACCTAAGGAATGGATGATCCCTCTGTTGCTTTGCAGGTGTTTGTTATTACCTAAGTTATCTAAGAAATTGATGATCCCTCTGTTCAATGCAGGTGTTTAGCTTTACCAAAGGAATTGATGTTCGCCGTGTGCAATGCAGGTGTTTACCTTTACATAAGGTATGGATGGATGATCCCTTGGGCCTGGCATATGTTGACCTATACCTAAGGAATGGGTGATCTCTCTATTCAATGCAGGTGTTGATGTTTAAATAAGAAATGGATGATCCCTCTGTGCAATGCAGGTTTTCAACTCTTACTGCAGGTTTTCACCTCTTACCTAAGGAACGGATGATCCCTCTGTGCAAGGCAGGTGTTTACCTAAGGAATTGATGACCCTCTGTTCCATGCAGCTGTTTACGTTTATGTAAGAAATGGGATGATCCCTCTGTGTATTGCAGGTGTTTACTATTACCTAATGAATAGAAGATAACTATGTTCAATGCTGGTGTTTACCTTTACCTAGGAAAGGATGATTGCTCTGTGTAATGGAGGTGTTTATCTTTACCTAATTAATGGAAGATCCCTCTGTGCAATGCAGGTATTGTCCTTTACCTAAGGAATGGATGATCCTTCTGTGCAATGCAGGTGTTGATCTTTACCTAAGGAATAGATATCCCTCTGTTCAAGGCAGGTGTTTACCATTACCTAAGGAATGGATGATCCCTCTGTGCAATGCAGGTGTTTACCTTTACCTAAGGAATGGATGATCCCTCTGTGCAATGCAGGTGTTTAACCTAAACCTAAGGAATGGATGATCCTCTGTTCAATGCAGGTGTTGACCTTTACCTAAGGAATGGATGATCCCTCTGTTCAATGGGGTGTTTGCCATTATCTAAGGAATGGATGATCCCTCTGTTCAATGCAGGTGTTTACAGTTACCTAAGGAATGGATGATCCCTCTGTGCAATGCAGGTTTTGATCTTACATAAGGAATAGATGATGCCTCTGTTCAATGCAGGTGTTTACCTTTATCTAAGGAATGGATGATCATTCTGTACAATGCAGGTGTTTACCTTTACCTAAGAAATGGATGATCCCTCTGTGCAATGCAGATGTTTACCTTTACCTAAGGAATGGATGATCATTCTGTGCCATTCAAGTGTTGACCTTTACCTAAGGAATGGATGATCCTCTGTTCAATGCAGGTGTTTACATTTATTTAAGGAATGGATGATCCCTCTGTGCATTGCAGGTGTTTACTATTACCTAAGGAATGGAAGATCCTCAGTTCAATGCAGGTTTTACCTTTACCAAAGAAATGGATTTCCCTGTGCAATGCAGGTGTTTACCTTGACATAAGGAATGGATGATCCCTCTTGGACTGGCACATGTTGATCTTTACCTAAGGAATGATTCTACATCTGTTCAATACAGGTGTTTACCTTATCCAAGGAATGTATGATGATCCTCTGTTCAATGCAGTTGTTTTCAGTTATCTAAGGAATGGATGTTCCCCCTCTGTGCATTGCAGGTGTTTACTATTACCTATGGAATGGATGATCCCTCTGTTCAATGCAGGTGTTTAACCTTTACCAAAGGAAAGGATGATTCCTCTGTGCAATGCAGGTTTTTATCTTTTATCCCTCTGTGGAATGCTGGTGTTGAATGGATGATCCCCTCTGTGCATTGCAGGTGTTTACATTTACTTTAGGAATGGATGATCCCTCTGTTCAATGCAGGTGTTTACCTTTACCAAAGGAACTGGTGTTTACTGTGTGCAATGCAGGTGTTTACCTTTACATAAGGAATGGATGATCCCTTTGTTCAATGAGGATGTTTACGTTTATATAAGGAGTGGGATGATCCCTCTGTGCATTGCAGGTATTTACTATTGCCTAAGGAATGGAAGATGCCCATGTCCAATGCTGGTTTTTACCTTTTCCTGAGGAATGGATGATCCCTCTGTGCAATGCAGGTGTTTACTTTACCTGAGGAATGGATGATTACTCTGTGCAATGCAGGTGCTTAACTTTACCTAAGGCATGGGTTGATCCTCTTGTACAATGCAGGTGTTGATCTTTACCTAAGGAATAGATGATTCCTCTGTTCAAAGGACGTGTTTAACGTTATCTAAGGAATGGATGATCCCTTTGTTCAATGCAGTTGTTTACGTTTATATAAGGAGTGGGATGATCCCTCTGTGCATTGCAGGTATTTACTGTTGCCTAAGGAATGGAAGATGCCTATGTCCAATGCTGGTTTTTACCTTTTCCTGAGGAATGGATGATCCCTCTGTGCAATGCAGGTGTTTACTTTACCTGAGGAATGGATGATTACTCTGTGCAATGCAGGTGCTTAACTTTACCTAAGGCATGGGATGATCCTCTTGTACAATGCAGGTGTTGATCTTTACCTAAGGAATAGATGATTCCTCTGTTCAACACAGGTCTTTACCTTTACCTAAAGAAAGATGATCCCTCTGTTCAACACAGGTTACTCCCTTCACTTAAGGAATGGATGATCCCCCTGTGCAATGCAGGTGTTTACCCTTACCTAAGTAATGGATGATCCCTCTGTGCTTTCTAGGTGTTTATTATTACATAAGAAATGGAAGATCCCTCTGTTCAATGAAGGTGTTTAGCTTTACCAAAGGAATTGATGTTCGCCGTGTGCAATGCAGGTGTTTACCTTTACATAACATATGGTTGGATGATCCCTTGGGCCTGGCATATGTTGACCTATACCTAAGGAATGGATGATCTCTCTACTCAATGCAGGTGTTGATTTTTAAATAAGGAATGGATGATCCCTCTGTGCAATGCAGGTTTTCAACTCTTACTGCAGGTTTTCACCTCTTACCTAAGGAACGGATGATCCCTCTGTGCAAGGTAGGTGTTTACCTAAGGAATTGATGACCCTCTGTTCCATGCAGCTGTTTACGTTTATGTAAGAAATGGGATGATCCCTCTGTGTATTGCAGGTGTTTACTATTACCTAATGAATAGAAGATAACTATGTTCAATGCTGGTGTTTACCTTTACCTAGGAAAGGATGATTTCTCTGTGTAATGGAGGTGTTTATCTTTACCTAATTAATGGAAGATCCCTCTGTGCAATGCAGGTATTGTCCTTTACCTAAGGAATGGATGATCCTTCTGTGCAATGCAGGTGTTGATCTTTACCTAAGGAATAGATGATCCCTCTGTTCAATGCAGGTGTTTACCATTATCTAAGGAATGGAGGATCACTCTGTTCAATGCACGTGTTTATAGTTACCTAAGGAATGGATGATCCCTCTGTGCAATGCAGGTGTTAACCTAAACCTAAGGAATGGGATGATCCCTCTGTGAAATGCAGGTGTTGATCTTTACCGAAGGAGCAGGTGATCCCTCTGTGAAATGGGGGTGATTGCCATTATCTAAGGAATGGATGATCCCTCTGTTCAATGCAGGTGTTTACAGTTATGTAAGGAATGGATGATCCCTCTGTGCAATGCAGGTTTTGATCTTACATAAGGAATAGATTATGCTTCTGTTCAATGCAGGTGTTTACCGCTATCTAAGGAATGGATGATCATTCTGTACAATGCAGGTGTTTACCATTACCTAAGAAATGGATGATCCCTATGTGCAATGCAGATGTTTACCTTTACCTAAGGAATGGGATGATCCCTCGGTGCCATTCAAGTGTTGACCTTTACCTAAGGAAAAGATGATCCCTCTATTCAATACAGGTTTTTCCCGTTATCTAAAAAATGGATGATCCCTCTGTTCAATGCAGGTGTTTACAGTTACCTCAGGAATGGATGATCACTCTGTGCAATGCAGTCGTTCTCCCTTACCTAAGGAATGGATGAACCCTCTATGCAATGCAGGTGTTTACATTTATATCAGGAATGGGATGATCCCTCTGTGCAATGCAGGTGTTGTTCTATACCTAACTAATAGATGACCCCTCTGTTCAATGCAGGTGTTTACTGTTATCTAAGGATTGGATGATCCCTCTGTTCATTGCAGGTGTTTACTGTTACCTAAGGAATCGATGATCCCTCTGTGTAATGCAGATGTTTACCTTTACCTAAGGAATAGATGGTCCCCCTGTGCTATAAACGTGTTGAATTTACCTAAGGAATAGATGATCCCTCCATGCATTGCAGGTGTTTTCTATTACCTAAGGAATGGAAGATGCCTATGTTCAATGCTGCTGTTTACCTTTACTTGAGGAATGGACGATTCCTCTTTGCAATGCAAGTGTTTTCCTTTTTCTAAGGAATGGATGATCCCTCTGTTGAACGCAGGTGTTTACCTTTACCTAAAGAAGGATGATCCCTCTGTTCAAAACAGGTTTCTACCTTTACTTTAGGAATGGTGGATCCCTCTGTGCAATGCAGGTGTTTACCCTTACCTAAGGAATGGATGATCCCTCTGTGCATTGTAGGTGTTTACTATTACTTATGGAATGGAAGATCCCTCTGTTCAATGCAGGTGTTGACTTTTACCTAAGGAATGGATGATCCCTATGTGCATTGCAGGTGTTTACCTTTACCTATCGAATGGATGATCCCTCTGTGCATTGCAGGTGATTACATTTACCTTAGGAATAGATGATCACTCTGTGCATTGCAGGTGTTTTCTATTACCTAAGTAATGGAGGAAGGTTATGTTCAATGCTGTTGTTTACCTTTCCTAAGGAAAGGATGATTCCTCTGTGCAATGGAGGTGTTTATCTTTAGCTAATGAGTGGAAGACCCTCTATGTATTGCAGGTGTTGTGTTTACCTAAGGAATGGATGATCCTTCAGTGCAATGCAGGTGTTGACCTTTACCTACGGTACGGATGATTCCTCTGTGCAATGCAGGTGTGGATATTTACCTAAGGAATAGATGACCCCTCTGTTCAATGAAGGTGTTTAATGTTATCTAAGGTTTGGATGATCCCTCTGTTCATTGCAGGTGTTTACTGTTACCTAAGGAATGGATGATCCCTCTGTGCAATGCAGGTGTTTACCCTTACCTAAGGAATGGATGATCCCTCTGTGCAATGCAGTTGTTTACCTTTAACAAAGGAATGGATGTTCCCTGTGTGCAATGCATGTATTTACAGTTACGTAAGGAATGAGTAATCCCTCTCGGCCAGGCTGGTGTTGTCCTTTACCTAAGGAATGGATGATCCCTCTGTGAAATGCAGGTGTTGACCTTTACCTAAGGAATGGATGATCCCTGTGTGCAATGCAGTTGTTTTCCTTTAACAAAGGAATGGATGTTCCCTGTGTGCAATGCATGTATTTACAGTTTCATAAGGAATAGTTGATCCCTCTGTTCCATGCAGGTGTTTACCATTATCTAAGGATTGGATGATCCCTCTGTTCAATGCAGGTTTTTACCATTACCTAAGCAATGGATGATTCCTCTGTGCAATGCATGTGTTTACAGTTATGTAAGGAATGGGATGATCCCTCTTTTCACTGCAGGTGTTTACCTTTACCTAAAGAATGGATGATACCTCTGTTAAACGCAGGTGTTTGCCTATACATAAAGAAGAATGATCCCTCTGTTCAACGCAGGTTTCTACATTTACTTACGGAATTGTTGATCCCTCTGTGCAATACAGGTGTTTACAAAAACCTAAGGAATGGATGATCCCTCTGTGCATTGCAGGTGTTTACATTTACCTTAGGAATGGATGATCCCTCTGTGTATTGCAGGCGTTTACTATTACCTAAGGAATGGAAGATCCCTCTGTTCAATGCATATGTTTTCCTTTACATAAGGTATCGATCATCCCTCTGGGCCAGGCAGGTGTTGACCTTTACCCAAGGAATCGGTGATCCCTCTGTGCAATGCAGGAGTTGACCTTTACCTAAGGAATGGATGGTGCAGTTGTTTACGTTTATGTAAGGAATGGGATGATCCCTCTGTGCATTGAACGTGTTTATTATTACCTAAAGGAATTGAAGCCTATGTTCAATGCTAGTGTTTACTTTTACCTAAGGAAAGGATGATTCCTCTGTGCAATGGAGGTGTTTATCTTTACCTAATGAATGGAATATCCCTCTGTGTATTGCAGGTGTTGCCCTTTACCTAAGGAATGGATGATCCTTCTCTGCAATGCAGGTGTTGACCTGTACCTAAAGAATGGATGATCCCTCTGTGCAATGCAGGTGTTGATCTTTACTTAGGGAATACATAATCCCTCTGTTCAATGCAGGTGTTTACCATTATGTATGGATTGGCTGATCCCTCTGTTCAATGCAAGTGTTTACCATTACCTAAGGAATGGGTGATCCCTCTGTGATATGCATGTGTTTACCTTAACCTAAGGAATGGATGATGCCCTTCTGCAATGCAGGTGTTGATGTTTACATTAGGAATAGATGATCCCTCTGTTCAAAGCAGGTGTTTAACGTTATCTGAGGAATGGATGATCCCTTTGTTCAATGCAGTTGTTTACGTTTTTATAAGGAGTGGGACGATCCCTTTGTGCATTGCAGGTATTTACTATTGCCTAAAGAATGGAAGATGCCTATGTTCAGTGCTGGTGTTTATCTTTACCTGAGGAATGGATTATCCCTCCGTGCAATGCAGGTGCTTAACTTTACCTAAGGAATGGGATGATCCTCCTGTGCAATGCAGGTGTTGATCTACACCTAAGGAATAGACGATTATTCTGTTCAAAGCAGGTGTTTACATTTACCTAAAGAAAGATGATCTCTCTGTTCATCACAGGTTACTCCCTTCACTTAAGGAATGGATGATCCCTCTGTGCAATGCAGGTGTTTACCCATACCTAAGCAATGGATGGTCCCTCTGTGCTTTGCAGGTGTTTACTATTACCTAAGAAATGGAAAATCCCTCTGTTCAATGAAGGTGTTTAGCTTTACCAAAGGAATTGATGTTCCCTGTGGGTAATGCAGGTGTTTAACTTTACATGAGGTATGGATGGATGATCCCTCTGGGCATGGCAAGTGTTGACCTATACCTAAGGAATGGATGATCTCTCTATTCAATGCAGGTGTTGATCTTTGCATAAGGAATGTATGATCCCTCTGTGCAATGCAGGTTTTCACCTCTTACCTAAGGAATTGATGATCCCTCTGTGCAAGGCAGGTGTTTACCTAAGAAATGGATGATCCCTCTGTTCCATGCAGGTGTTTAGGTTTAGGTAAGGAATGGAATGATCACTCTGTGCATGCAGGTGTTTACTATTACCTAATGAATAGAAGATACCTATGTTCAATGCTGGTGTTTACCTTTACCTAGGACAGGATGATTCCTCTGTGTAATGGAGGTGTTTATCTTTACCTAATGAATGGAAGATCCCTCTGTGCAATGGCGGTGTTGACCTTTCCCTATGGAGTGGATGTTCCTTGTGTGCAATGCAGGTGTTTACTTTTACATAAGGAATGGATATTCCCTCTGGGCCTGGCAGGCGTTGACCTTTACCTAAGAAATGGATCATCGCTCTGTGCAATGCAGGTGTTGATCCCTAACTAAGGAATAGATGATCCCTCTGTTCAATGCAGGTGTTTTCCTTTATCTAAGGATTGGATGATCCCTCTGTTCAATGCAGGTGTTTACAATTACATAAGGAATGGATGATCCCTCTGTGCAATGCAGGTGTTGATCTTTACCTAAGGAATAGATGATCACTCTGTTCAATGCAGGTGTTTACCGTTATATGAGGAATGGATGATCCCTTTGTCAATGCAGGTGTTTACCTTTACTTAAGGAATGGAGGACCCTCTATGCAATAGAGGTTTTGATCTTTCCCTAAGGAATAGATGATCCCTCTTTTCAATGCACGTGTTTACCATCATCTAAGGAATGGATGATCCCTCTGTGCAATACAGGTGTTGATCCCTAACTAAGGAATAGATGATCCCTCTGTTCAATGCAGGTGTTTAATGTTATCTAAGGAATAGATGAACCCTCTGTTCAATGCAGGTGTTTACAATTACATAAGGAATGGATGATCCCTCTGTGCAATGCAGGTGTTGATCTTTACCTAAGGAATAGATGAGCCCTCTTTTCAATGCACGTGTTTACCATCATCTAATGAATGGATGATCCCTCTGTGCAATACAGGTGTTGATCCCTAACTAAGGAATAGATGATCCCTCTGTTCAATGCAGGTATTTAATGTTATCTAAGGAATAGATGAACCCTCTGTTCAATGCAGGTGTTTACAATTACATAAGGAATGGATGATCCCTCTGTGCAATGCAGGTGTTGATCTTTACCTAAGGAATAGATGAGCCCTCTGTTCAATGCAGGTGCTTACCGTTATCTAAAGAATGGATGATCCCTCTGTTCAATGCAGAGTTTTACAGTTACCTAAGGGACGGATGATCCGACATTGCAATGCAGATGTTTACTGATACATAAGGAATGGACGATCCCTCTGTGCAATGCACGTGCATATCTTTACCTAAATAATGGATGATCCCCCTGTGAAATGCAGGTGTTTACCTTTACCTAAGGAATGGATGATCCCTGTGTGAATTGCAGGTGTTTACATTTACCTTAGGAATGGATGTTCCCTGTGCAATGTAGGTGTTTCCATTACCTAAGGAATGGATGATTCCTCTGTGCAATGCAGGTGTTTACCTTTACCTAAGTAATGGATGATCCCTCTGTGCAATGCAGGTGTTGATCTTTACCTAAGGAATAGATGATCTCTCTGTTCAATGCAGGTGTTTCCATTATCTTAGGAATGGATGATCCCTCTGAGCAATGCAGGTGTTTATCTTTACCTAAGGAATGGATGATCCTATTCTGCAATGCAGGTGTTTACCGTTATGTAAGTGATGGATGATCCCTCTGGTCAATGACGGTGTTTACATTTACCTAAGGAATGGATGATCCCTCTGTGCAATGCAGGTGTTTAGCTTTACCTAAAGATTGGGATGATCCCTCTGTGCAATGCAGGTGTTAATCTTAAACTAAGGAATAGATAAGCCCTCTTTTCAATGCAGGTGTTTACTGACATCTAAGGAATGGATGACCCCTCTGTTCAATGCAGGTATTTACAGTTACCTAAGGAATGGATGATCCCTCTGTGCAATGCAGGTGTTTATCTTTACCTAAGGAATGGATGATCCCTCTGTTCAATGCAGGTGTTTACCATTAAATAAGGAATGGAAGGTCCCTCTGTGCAATGCAGGTGTTTATCTTTACCTAAGGAATGGATGATCCCTCTGTTCAATGCAGGTGTTTACCGTTATCTAAAGAATTGATGATCCCTCTGTTCAATGCAGAGGTTTACAGTTATCTAAGGAATGGATGATCTGACTTTTCAATGCAGGTGTTTACCTTTACCTAAGTAATAGATGAGCCCTCTTTTCAATGCAGGTGTTTACTGATACCTAAGGAATGGATGATCCCTCTGTGCAATGAACGTGTTTATGTTTACCTAAGGAATGGATGATCCCTCTGTGCAATGTAGGTGTTGATTTTTAACTAAGGAATAGATGATCACTTTGTTCAATGCAGGTGTTTAGGGAATGAATTATCTAGGTGTTGAATCTTAATGGATGATCCCTCTGTTCAAATGTTATCAGGATGTGTTTACCATTACACAATGCAGGTGTTTACCATTACATAAGGAATGGATGATCCCTCTGTGCCATGCAGGTGTTGATGTTTACCTAAGGAATAGATGAGCCCTCTGTTCAATGCAGGTGTGTACCATTATCTAAGGAATGGATGATCCCTCTGTTCAATGCAGGTGTTTACCATTACATAAGGAATGGAAGATCCCTCTGTGCAATGCAGGTGTTGATCTTTACCTAAGGAATAGATGAGCCCTCTGTTCCATGCAGGTGTTTACCATTATCTACAGAATTGATCATCCCTCTGTTCAATGCAGAGGTTTACAGTTACCTAAGGAATGGATGATCTGACTTTGCAATGCAGGTGTTTACCTTTACCTAAGGAACAGATGAGCCCTCTTTTCAATGCAGGTGTTTACTGATACCCAAGGAATGGATGATCCATCTGTGCAATGCACGTGTTTATCTTTACCTAAGGAATGGATGATCCCTGTTTGCAATGAAGGTGTTTACATTTACCTAAGGAATGGTATGATCCCTCTGTGCAATGCAGGTGTTGATTTTTAACTAAGGAATAGATGATCCCTTTGTTCAATGCAGGTGTTTACCATTATCTAAGGAATGGATGATCCCTCTGTTCAATGCAGGTGTTTACCTTTACATAAGGAATGGATGATAATTCTGTTCAACGCAGGAGTTTACCTTTACCTAAAGATGGATGATCCCTCTGTTCAACCAAGGCTTCGACGTTTACTTAAGGAATGGATGATCTCTCTGAGCAATGCAGGTGTTTACCCTTACCTACGGAATGGATTATCCCTCTGTGCATTGCAGGTGTTTATCTTTACCTACGGAATGGATGATTCCTGTGTGAATTGCAGGTGATTACATTTACCTTAGGAATGGATGATCCTTCTGAGCATTGCTGGTGTTTACTATTACCTAACGAATGGATGATCCCTCTGTTCAATGCAGGTGTTTACATTTAACAGAGGAATGGATGTTCCCTGTGTGCAATGCTGGTGTATACATTTACCTAAGGAATGGGATGATCCCTCTGTGCAATGCAGTTGTTTACCGTTATCTAAGTAATGGTTGATCCCTCTGTTCAATGCAGGTGTTTACAGTTACTTAAGGAATGGATGATCCCTCTGTGCAATGCAGGTGTTTAACTTAACTTAAGGTTTGGGATGATCGCTCTGCACAATGCAGGTGTTGATCCTTACCTAAGGAATAGATGATCCCTCTCTGTTCAGTGCAGGTGTTTACTGTTATCTTAGGAATGGATGAACCCTCTGGTCAATGAAGGTGTTTACAGTTACCTAAGGAATGGATGATCCCTCTGTGCAATGCAGGTGTTTACCTTTACCTAAAGAATGGATGATCCCTCTGTGCAATGCAGGTGTTTAGCTTTACGTAAAGATTGGGATGATCCCTCTGTGCAATGCAGGTGTTCACCTTTAAGTAAGGAATAGATAAGCCCTCTTTTCAATGCAGGTGTTTACTGACATGGAAGGAATGGATGTACCTTCTGTTCAATGCAGGACTTTACAGTTACCTAAGGAATGGATGATCCCTCTGTGCAATGCAGGTGTTGATATTTAACTAAGGAATAGTTGATCCCTTTGTTCAATGCAGGTGTTTACATTTACCTAAGGAATGGATGATCCCTCTCTTCAATGCAGGTGTTTACCTTTATATAAGGAATGGATGATAATTCTGTTCCACGCAGGACTTTACCTTTACCTAAAGATGGATGATCCTTCTGTTCAACCAAGGCTTCGACCTTTACTTAAGGAATGGATGACCTCTCTGAGCAATGCAGGTGTTTACCCTTACCTACGGAATGGATTATCCCTCTGTGCATTGCAGGTGTTTACCTTTACCTACGGAATGGATTATCCTTCTGTGCATTGCAGGTGTTTACATTTACCTTAGGAATGGATGATCCTTCTGAGCATTGCTGGTGTTTACTATTACCTAACGAATGGAAGATCCCTCTGTTCAATGCAGGTGTTTACATTTAACAGAGGAATGGATGTTCCCTGTGTGCAATGCCAGTGTATACATTTACCTAGGGAATGGGATGATCCCTCTGTGCAATGCAGTTGTTTACTGTTATCTAAGTAATGGTTGATCCCTCTGTTCAATGCAGGTGTTTACAGTTACTTAAGGAATGGATGATCCCTCTGTGAAATGCAGGTGTTTACTGTTACCTAAGGAATGGATGATCCCTCTGTGCATTCAGGTGTTTACCTTTACCTAAGGAATGGATGATCCCTCTTGCAATGCAGTTGTTTGCCTTTAACAAAGGAATGGATGTTCCTTGTGTGCAATGCATGTATTTACAGTTACATAAGGAATAAATGATCCCTCTGGGCTAGGCAGGTGTTGACCTTTACCTAAGGAATGGATGATACCGCTGTTCAACCCAGGTGTTTGCCTTTACCTAAAGAAGGATGATTCCTCTGTTCAACGCAGCTTTCTACATTTACTTACGGAATTGTTGATCCCTCTGTGCAATACAGGTGTTTACAAAAACCTAAGGAATGAATGATCCCTCTGTGCATTGCAGATGTTTACATTTACCTTAGGAATGGATGATCCCTCTGTGCATTGCAGGTGTTTACTATTACCCAAGGAACGGAAGATCCATCTGTTCGGTGCATATGTTTACCTTTACATAGGGTATCGATCATCCCTCTGGGCCAGGCAGGTTTTGACCTTTACCCAAGGAATGAGTGATCTCTCTGTGCAATGCAGCATTTGAACTTTACCTAAGGAATGGAAGTTGCAGGTGTTTACGTTTATGTAAGGAATGGGATGATCCCTCTCTGCATTGCACGTGTTTATCATTACCTAAGGAATTGAAGAAGCCTATTTTCAATGCTAGTGTTTACTTTTACCTAAGGAAAGGATGATTCATCTGTCCAAAGGAGTTGTTTACCTTTACCTAATGAATGGAATATCCCTCTGTGTATTGCAGGTGTTGCTCTTTACCTAAGGAATGGATGATCCTTCTCTATAATGCAGGTGTTGTCCTGTGCTTAAGGAATGGATGATTCTTCTGTGCGATGCAGGTGTTGATCTTTACCTAGGGAATACATAATCCCTCTGTTCAATGCAGGTGTTTACCGTTATGTATGGATTGGCTGATCCCTCTGTTCAATGCAAGTGTTTACCATTACCTAAAGAATTGGTGATCCATCTGTGATATGCATGTGTTTACCTTTACCTAAGGAATGGATGATGCCCTTCTGAATAGCAGGTGTTGATCTTTACATAAGGAATAGATGATCCCTCTGTTCAAAGCAGGTGTTTAACGTTATCTAAGGAATGGATGATCCCTTTGTTCAATTCAGTTGTTTACGTTTTGACAAAGTGGGATGATCCCAGTTTGCATTACAGGTATTTACTATTGCCTAAAGAATGGAAGATGCCTATTTTCAATGCTGGTGTTTACTTTTACCTGAGGAATGGATGATCCCTCTGTGCAATGCAGGTGCTTAACTTTACCTAAGGAATAGGATGATCCTCCTGTGCAATGCAGGTGTTGATCTCTACCTATGGAATAGACCATTCTTCTGTTCAACGCAGGTGTTTACATTAACTAAAGAAAAGTGATCCCTCTGTTCAACACAGGTTACTCCCTTCACTTAAGGAATGGATGATCCCTCTGTGCAATGCAGGTGTTTACTCATACTTAAGGAATGGATGATACCTCTGTGCTTTGCAGGTGTTTACTCTTACCTAAGAAATGGAAGATCCCTCTGTTCAATGAAGGTGTTTAGCTTTACCAAAGGAATTGATGTTCCCTGTGGATAATGCAGGTGTTTAACTTTACATAAGGTATGGATGGATGATCCTTCTTGGCCTGGCAATTGTTGATCTATACCTACGGAATGGATGATCTCTCTATTCAATGCAGGTGTTGATCTTTACATAAGGAATGTATGATCCCTCTGTGCAATGCAGGTTTTCACCTATTACCTAAGGAACGGATTATCCCTCTGTGCAAGGCAGGTGTTTACCTAAGGAATGGATGATCCCTCTGTTCCATGCAAGTGTTTAGGTTTATTTAAGGAATGGAATTATCCCTCTGTGCATTGCAGGTGTTTACTATTACCTAATGAATAGAAGATACCTGTGTTCAATGCTGGTGTTTACCTTTACCTAGGAAAGGATGATTCCTCTGTGTAATGGAGGTGTTTATCTTTACCTAATAAATGGAAGATCCCTCTGTGCAATGCAGGTATTGCCCTTTACCTAAGGAATGGATGGTCCTTCTGTGCAATGCAGGTGTTGATCTTTTCCTAAGGAATAGATGATCCCTCTGTTCAATGTAGGTGTTTACCAATATGTAAGGAATGAGGATCACTCTGTTCAATGCAAGTGTTTCCCATTACCTAAGGAATGGATGATCCCTCTGTGTAATGCAGGTGTTAACCTAAACCTAAGGAATGGGATGATCCCTCTGTGCAATGCAGGTGTTGATCTTTACCTAAGGATCAGGTGATCCCTCTATGCAATGGGGGTGATTGCAATTATCTAAGGAATGGAGGATCCCTCTGTTCAATGTAGGTGTTTACTGTTATTAAATGAATGCAAGTGTTTCCCATTACCTAAGGAATGGATGACCCCTCTGTACAATGCAGATGTTTACCTTTGCCTAAGGAATGGGATGATCCCTCCAGCCAGTGCAGGTGTTGACCTTTACCTAAGGAATAGATGATTCCTCTATGCTATGCAGATTTTTACCGTTATCTAAGGAATGGATGATCCCTCTGTTCAATGCTGGTTTTTACAGTTACCTAAGGAATTGATGATCCCTCTGTGCAATGCAGGTGTTTACCTTTACCTAAGGAATGGATGATCTCTCTATGCAATGCAGGCGTTTACATTTATAACAGGAATGCGATGATGCCTCTGTGCAATGAAGGTGTTGACTTTTACCTAAGGAATAGATGACCCCACAGTTCAATGCAGAAATTTACCGCTATTTAAGGAATGGATGATACTTCTGTTCAATGCAGGTGTTTACCGTTATCTAAGGAATGGTTGATCCCTCTGTTCAATGGAGGTATTTACACTTATCTAAGGAATGGATGATCCCTCTGTGCAATGCAGGTGTTTTCCTTTACCTAAGGAATGATGATTATCCCTCTGTACAATGGAGGTGTTGATCTTTACCATTATTTAAGGAATGGATGATCCCTCTGTTCAATGCAGGTGTTTACTATTATCTAAGGAATGGATGATTCCTGTGTTCAATGAAGGTGTTTACAGTTACCTATGGAATGGTTGATCCCTCTGGTCGGTCAATGTAGGTGTTTACCTTTACCAAAGGAATGGATGATACCTCTGTGCAATGGCGGTGTTTACCTTTACCTAAGGAATGGATGTTCCTTGTGTGCAATGCAGGTGTTTACCTTTACATCAGGAATGGATATTCCATCTGGGCCTGGCAGGCGTTGACCTATACCTAAGGAATGGATCATCGCTCTGTGCAATGCAGGTGTTGAACTTTACCTAAGGAACAGATGATCCCTCTGTTCAATGCAGGTGTTTACCATTATATGAGGAATGGATGATCCCTTTGTCAATGCAGGTGTTTACCTTACTTAAGGAATGGAGGACCCTCTGTGCAATGGAGGTGTTGATCTTTACCTAAGGAATAGATGATCCCTCTGTTCAATGCAGGTGTTTACCATTATCTAAGGAATGGATGATCCCTCTGTGCAATGAAGGTATTGATCCTTAACTAAGGAATAGATGATCCCTCTCTTCAATGCAGGTGTTTACCATTACATAAGGAATGGATGATCCCTCTGTGCAATACAGGTGTTGATCTTTACCTAACGAATAGATGAGCCCTCTGTTCAATGCAGGTGTTTACCGTTATCTAAAGAATGGATGATCCCTCTGTTCAATGCAGAGGTTTACAGATACCTAAGGAATGGATGATCCCACTTTGCAATGCAGATGTTTACTGATACGAAAGGAATGGATAATCCCTCTGTGCAATGCATGTGTATATCTTTACCTAAATAATGGATGATCCCTCTGTGCAATGCAGGTGTTGACCATTACCTGAGGAATGGATGATCCTCTGTTCAATGCAGGTGCATACCATTATCTAAGGAATGGATGATCCCTCTGTGCATCCAGGTGTTTACCATTACCTAAGGAATGGATGATCCCTCTGTGCAATGCAGGTGTTGATCTTTACCTAAGAACTAGATGATCCCTCTGTTCAATGCAGCTGTTTACCGTTATCTAAGGAATGGATGATCCCTGTGTTCAATGCAGGTGTTTACAGTTATCTAAGGAATGGTTGATACATCTGGGCAACCAGGTGTTTACCCTTACCTAAGGAATAGACGATCCCACTGTGCATTGTAGCTGTTTACATTTACCTTAGGAATGGATGATCCCTCTGTGCATTGCAGGTGTTTACTATTACCTAAGGAATGAATGTTCCCTGTGTGCAATGCAGGTGTTTACCTTACATACGGTAGGGATGATATCTGGGCCCGTCAGGTGTTGACCTTTACCTAAGGAATAGATGATCCCTCTGTGAGTGCAGGTGTTCACCTTTAATTAAGGAATAGATGATCCCTCTGTTCAATTCAGGTGTTTACACTTACCTAAGGAATGGATGATCCCTCGGTGCACTGCAGGTGTTTACCTTTACCTAAGGAATGGATGATCCCTCTGTGCAATGCAGGTGTTTGCCTTTCCCTACGTATTTGGATTATCGCTCTGTGCAATGCAGGTGTTCATCTTTAACTAAGGAATAGATGATTCCCCTGTTCAATGCAGGTGTTTACAGTTACCAAAGGAATGGATGATCCCTCTGTGCAATGCAGGTGTTTACTTTTATCTAAAGAATGAAAGATCCCTCTGTTCAATGCAGGTGTTTACCGTTACAAAAGAATGGTTGTTCTCTGTGTGCAATGTCCGTGTTTACCTTTACATAAGAATGGATGATCCCTCTTAGCCAGGCAGGTGTTGACCTGTACCTAAGAATGGATTATACCTCTGTGCATTGCAGGTGTTTTCTATTACCTAAGGAATGGAAGATACCTATGTTCAATGCTGGTGTTTACCTTTAACTAAGGAATGGATAATCCTGTGCAATGCAAGTGTTGACCTTTACATAAGGAATGGCTGATCCCTGTGTGCAATGCAGGTGGTTACCATTACCTATGGAATGGATGATCCCTCTGCACAATGCAGGTGTTGATCTTTACCTAAGGAATAGATGATCTCTCTGTTCAATGCAGGTGTTTACCGTTATCTTAGGAATGAATGATCCCTCTGTTCAATGCAGCTGTTTACAGTTCCCAAAGGAATGGATGATCCCTCTGTTCAATGGAGGTGTTTCCCGTTATCTAAGAAATGGATGATCCCTCTTTGCAATGTAGGTGTTGATCTTTACGTAAGGAATAGGTGATCCCTCTTTTCAATACAGGTGTTTACTGTTATCTAAGGAATGGATGATCCCTATGTTCAATGCAGGTGTTTACAGTTACCTAAGGAATGGATGATCCCTCTGTGCAATGCAGGCATTGAGGTTTACCTAAGGAATAGATAAGCCCTCTGTTCAATGCAGGTGTTTACCATTATCTAAAGAATCAATGATCCCTCTGTTCAATACAGAGGTTTACAGTTAAAAAAGGAATGGATGATCTGACTTTGCAATGCATGTGTTTCCTTTTACCTAAGGAATAGATGAATCCTCTTTTCAATGCAGGTGTTTACTGATACCTAAGGAATTGATGATCCATCTGTGCAATGCAGTTGTTTATCTTCACGTAAGGAATGGATGATCCCTCTGTGATATGCCGGTGTTTATCTTTACTTAAGGAATGGGATGATCCCTCTGTGCAATGAAGGTGTTGATATTTAACTAAGGAATAGATGATCCCTCTGTTCAATGCAGGTGTTTACCATTATCTAAGGAATGGATGATCCCTCTGTTCAATGCAGGTATTTATCTTTATATAAGGAATGGATGATACTTCTGTTCAACACAGGTGTTTACCTTTACCTAAAGAAGAATGATTCTTCTGTTCAACCCATGTTTCTACCTTTACTTAAGGAATGGATGAGCCCTGTGTTCAGTGCAGGTGTTTACAGTTAGCAAAGGAATGGATGATCCCTCTGTGCAATGCAGGTGTTTACCATTATCTAAGGAATGGATGATTCCTCTGTGCAATGCAGGTGTTTACCTTTACCTAAGTAATGGATGGTTCCTCTGTGCAATGCAGGTGTTGATCTTTACCTAAGGAATAGATGATCTCTCCTTTCAATGCAGGTGTTTACCGTTATCTTAGGAATGGATAATCCCTCTGCTCAATGCAGCTGTTTACAGTTACCAAATGAATGGATGATCCGTGTGTTCAATGCAGTTGTTTCCCATTATCTAAGAAATGGATGATTCCTCTCTGTGCAATGCAGGTGTTGATCTTTACCTAAGGAATAGATGCAATGCCCTCTTTTCAATGCAGGTGTTTTGACTAAGGAATGGATGATCCCACTGTGCAATGCAGGTGTTTTCTTTACCTAAGGAATGGATGATCCCTCTGTGCATTGCAAGTGTTTACCTTTACCTAAGGAATGGATGATCCCTGTGTGAATTGCAGCTGTGTATTTTACCTTAGGAATGGATGATCATTCTGTTCATTGATGGTATTTACTATTACCTAAGGAATGGGAAGATCCTCTGTTCAATGCAGGTGTTTAGGTGTTTTTACCTAAGGAGTGGATGTTCTCTGTGTGTAATGCAGGTGTATAACTTTACCTAAAAGAATGGGATGATCCCTCTGTGCAATGAAGGTCTTTACCTTTATCTAAGTAATGGATGATCCCTCTGTGCAATGAAGGTGTTCACCTTTACCGAAGTAATGGATGATCCCTCTGCACAATGCAAGTGTTTCCTTTACCTAAGGATTGGGATGATCCCTCTGTGCAATGCAGGTGTTCATCTTTAACTAATGAACAGATGATCCCTCTGTTCAATGCAGGTGTTTACAGTTACCTAAGGAATGGATGTTCCATCTGTGCACTGCAGGTGTTTACCTTTACCTAAGGAATTGATGATCCCTCTGTGCAATGCAGGTGTTTTCCTTTCCCTAAGGATTGGGATGATCCCTCTGTGCAATGCAGGTGTGCATCTTTAACTAAGGAATAGATGATCCCTCTGTCAATGCAAGTGTTTACCGTTATCTCAGGAATGGATGATCCCTCTGTTCAGTGCAGGTGTTTACAGTTACCAAAGGAATGTTTACCCGTTATCCAAAGGAATGGATGATGATCCCTCTGTGCAATGCAGGTGTTGATATTTAACTAAGGAATAGTTGATCCCTTTGTTCAATGCAGGTGTTTACCATTATCTAAGGAATGGATGATCCCTCTCTTCAATGCAGGTGTTTACCTTTACATAAGGAATGGATGATAATTCTGTTCCACGCAGGAGTTTACCTTTACCTAAAGATGGATGATCCTTCTGTTCAACCAAGGCTTCGACCTTTACTTAAGGAATGGATGATCTCTCTGAGCAATGCAGGTTTTTACCCTTACCTACGGAATGGATTATCCCTCTGTGCATTGCAGGTGTTTACCTTTACCTACGGAATGGATTATCCTTCTGTGCATTGCAGGTGTTTACATTTACCTTAGGAATGGATGATCCTTCTGAGCATTGCTGGTGTTTACTATTACCTAACGAATGGAAGATCCCTCTGTTCAATGCAGGTGTTTACATTTAACAGAGGAATGGATGTTCCCTGTGTGCAATGCCGGTGTATACATTTACCTAGGGAATGGGATGATCCCTCTGTGCAATGCAGTTGTTTACTGTTATCTAAGTAATGGTTGATCCCTCTGTTCAATGCAGGTGTTTACAGTTACTTAAGGAATGGATGATCCCTCTGTGAAATGCAGGTGTTTACTGTTACCTAAGGAATGGATGATCCCTCTGTGCATTCAGGTGTTTACCTTTACCTAAGGAATGGATGATCCCTCTGTGCAATGCAGTTGTTTACCTTTAACAAAGGAATGGATGTTCCCTATGTGAAATGCATGTATTTACAGTTACATAAGGAATAAATGATCCCTCTGGGCCAGGCAGGTGTTGACCTTTATCTAAGGAATAGATGCAATCGGTGCAATGCAGGTGTTTACCTTTACCAACGGAATGGAAGATGCTCTGTGCAATGCAGGTTTTGATCTTTACCTAAGGAATAGATGATCCCTCTGTTCAATGCAGGTGTTTACAGTTACCTAAGGAATGGATGATCCCTCTGTGCAATGCAGGTTTTAGCTTTACCTAAGGAATGTATGATGCCTCTGTGCATTGCAGGTGTTTATATTTGTCTTAGGAATGCATGATCCCTCTGTGCATTGCAGGTGTTTACTATTACCTAAGGAATGAAAGATCCCTCTGTTCAATGATAGTGTTTACCTTTACAAAAGGAATGGATGTTCTCTGTGTGCAATGCAGGTTTTTACCTTTACATAAGGAATGGATGATCAATATGGGCAAGGCAGGTGTTGACCTTTACCTAAGGAATGTGTGAACCCTCTGTGCAATGCAGGCGTTGACCATTACATAAGGAATGGATGTTACCTCTGTTCAATGCAGGTGTTTAACCTTATCTAAGGAATGGATGATCCCTCTGTGCCATACAGGTGTTTAGCTTTACATAAGGAATGGATGATCCTCTGTGCAAGTCAGGTGTTTATCTTTACCTAAGGAATAGATGATCCCTCTGTTCAATGCAGGTGCTTATCCTTATCTAAGGAATGAATGATCCCTCTGTTCAATGCAGGTGTTTAGAGTTACTTAAAGAATGGATGATCCCTCTGTACATTGCAGTTGTTTATATTTGTCTTAAGAATGGATGATCCATCTGTGCATTGCAGGTGTTTACTATTACCTAAGAAATGAAAGATCCCTCAGTTCAATGCAGGTGTTTAACTTTATCTAACGAATGGATGATCCCTCTGTGCAATCCAGATATTTACCATTACCTAAGGAATGGATGATCCCTCTGTTCAATGCAGGTGTTTAACTTTATCTAACGAATAGATGATCCCTCTGTGCAATCCAGGTATTTACCATTACCTAAGGAATGGATGATCCCTCTGTGCAATGCAGGTGTTTAACGTTATCTAAGGTATGGTTGATCCCTTTGTTCAACGCAGGTGTCTACCTTTACCAAAGTAATGCATGTTCCCTGTGTTCAATGCAGGTGTTTAACTTCACATAAGGAATGGATGATCCCTCTGTGCAATGCAGGTGTTGACCTTTACCTAAAGAATGGATGATCACTCTGTGCATTGCAGGCATTTATATTTGTCTTAAGAATGGATAATCCATATGCGCATTGCAAGTGTTTACTATTACCTAAGGAATAAAACATCCCTCTGTTCAATGCAGGTGTTTACAGTTACCAAAGGAATGGATGATCCGTCTGTGCAATGGAGGTGTTTACCTTTACCTATGGAATGGATGATCTCTCTGTGCAATGCAGGTGTTGACCTTTACCTAAGGAATGGATGATCCCTCTGTTCAATGCACGTGTTGATCTTTACTTACGGAATGGATGATCCCTCTGTGCAATGCAGGTATTGTCCTATACCTAAGGAATGGATGATCCCTCTGTGGAATGCAGGTGTTGACCTTTACATAAGGAATGGATGATCCCTCTGTTCAGTGCAGGTGTTGACCTTTACCTAAGGAATATATGACACCTCTGTTCAATGCAGGTGTTTACCTTTACATAAGAAATGGATGATCCCTCTCTTCAATGCAGGTGTTTACCTTTACCTAAGAAATGGATGATCCCTCTCTTCAATGCAGGTGTTTAGCTTTACAAAAGTAATGGATGTTCTGCGGGTGTAATTCAGGTGTTTACATTTACATAAGGAATGGATGATCCCTCTTGGCCAGGCAGGTATTGACCTTTGACTAAGGAATGGATGATCCCTCTGTTCAATGCAGGTGTTTTCCGTTATCTACAGAATGGATGATCCCTCTGTGCCATCCAAGTGTTTACCATTACCTAAGGAATGGATGATCCCTCTGTGCAATGCAGGTGTTTACCTTTACCTAAGGTATGATATGATCCCTCTGTGCAATGCAGGTGTTGATCTTTGCCTAAGGAATAGATGCTCCCCCTGTTCAATGCAGGTGCTTACCCTTATCTAAGGCATGGATGATACCTCTGTTCAATGCAGCTGTTCACAGTTACCTAAGCATGGATGATACCTCTGTTCATGCTGTTCACAACCTAAGAAATTGGATGATCCCTTTGTGTAATGCAGGTTTTTAGCTTGACCTAAGGAATGGATGATCCCTCTGTGCATTGCAGGTGTTTACTCTCACCTAAGGAATGAAAGATCCCTCTCTTCGATGCTGGTGTTTACCTATACGAAAGTAATGAATGTTCTCTGTATGCAATGCAGGATTTTACCTTTACATAAGGAATGAATGATCCCTCTGTGACAGGCAAGTGTTGACCTTTACCTAAGGAATGGATGATCCTTCTGTGCAATACAGGTGTTGACCATTAACTAAGGAATGGATGATCCCTCTGTTCAATGCAGGTGTTTAACGTTATCTAAGGAATGGATGATCCCTCTGTGCAATCCAGGTGTTTACCATTACCTAAGGAATGGATGATCCCTCTGTGCAATGCAGGTGTTGTCCTTTACCTAAAGAAGGATGATCCCTCACTTCAAACCAGGTTTCTACCTTTACATAAGGAATGGATGATCCTCCGGTGCAATGCAGGTGTATACCCTTACTTAAGGAATAGAAGATCCCTCTGTGCATTGGAGGTGTTCACATTTACCTTCGGAATTGATGATCCCTCTGTGCATTGCAGGTGTTTACTATTGCCTAAGGAATGGATGTTCCCTGTGTGCAATGCAGATGGTTAACTTTAAATAAGTTATGGATGATCCCTCTGGACCTGTCAGGTGTTGACTTTTTCCTAAGGAATGGATGATCACTCTGTGCAATGCAGGTGTTTACCGTTATCTAACGAATGTATGATCCCTCTGTTAAATACAGGTGTTGGTCTTTACCTAAGGAATGGGTAATCCCTCTGTGCAATGCAGGTGTTTACCCTTACCTAAGGAATGGGTGATCCCTCTGTGCATTGCAGGTGTTTACTATTACCATTGGAATGGAAGTTCTCTCTGTTCAATGCAGATCTTTACCTTTACCTAAGGAATGGATCATCCTTCTGTTCAATGTAGGTGTTTACCTTTACCAAAGTAATGTATGTTCCCTGTATTCAATGCAGGTGTTTAACTTCACATAAGGAATGGATGATCCCTAGGCACCACACAGGTGTTGACCTTTACCTAAGGAATGGATGATGGCTCTGTACATTGCAAGTGTTTACATTTACTTTAGGAATGGATGATCCCTTGTGCGTTGCAGGTGTTTATGATTACCTAAGGAAGGGAATATCCCTCTGTTCAATGCAGGTGTTTACCTTTACCAAAGGAACTGGTGTTTACTGTATGCAATGCAGGTGTTTATCTTTACATAAGGGAGGAATGATCCCTCTGTGCAAGGCAGGTGTTTACATTTACATAATGAATGGATGATCCCTCTGTGCAATGCAGGTGCTTACCCTTATCTAAGGATTGGATGATCCCTCTGTGCAAAGCAGATGTTTACATTTACATAATGAATGGATCATCCCTCTGTGCAATGCAGGTGCTTACCCTTATCTAAGGATTGGATGATCCCTTTGTTCAATGCAGGTGTTTACAGTTACCTAATGAATGGATGATCCCTCTGTGCAATGCAGGTTTTTAGCTTTACCTAAGGAATGGATGATCCCTCTGTGCATTGCAGACGTTTATATTTGTCTTAGGAATGGATAATCCCTCTGTGCATTGCAGGTGTTTAGTGTTACCTAAGGAATGAAAGATCCCTTTGTTCAGTGCAGGTGTTTACCTTTACAAAAGGAATGGATGTTCTCTGTGTGCAATGCAGGTGTTTACCTTTACATAAGGAATGGATGATCCCTCTGTTTATTGCAGGTGTTTACTATTACGATTGGAATGTAAGATCCCTCTGTTCAATGCAGGTGTTTACCTTTACCTAAGGAATGGATGATCCCTCGGCGCCACACAGGTGTTGATCTTTACCTAAGGAATGGGAGATCGCTCTGTACATTGCAGGTGTTTACATTTACTTTAGGAAAGGATGATCCCTTGTGTGTTGCAGGTGTTTACGATTACCTAAGGAAGGGAATATCCCTCTGTTCAATGCAGGTGTTTACCTTTCCCAAAGAACTGGTGTTTACTGTATGCAATGCAGGTGTTTAGCTTTACATATGGGAGGAATGATCCCTCTTGGACAGACAGGTGCAGACCTTCACCTAAGGAATGAATGACACATCTGTTCAATGCAGGTGTTGAACTTATTTAAGGATTGGATGATCCCTCTGTGAAAGGCAGGTGTTTACACTTACATAATGAATGGATGATCCCTCTGTTCAATGCAGGTGCTTACCATTACCTAAGGAATGGATGATCCCTTTGTTCAATGCAGGTGATTACTGTTACTTAAAGAATGGATGATCCCTCTGTGCAATGCAGGTTTTTAGCTTTACCTAAGGAATGGATGATCCCTCTGTGTATTGCAGACGTTTATGTTTGTCTTAGGAATTGTTAATCGCTCTGTGCAATTCAGGTGTTTACTATTACCTAAGGAATGAAAGATCCCTCTGTTCAATGCAGGTGTTTACCTTTACAAAAGGAATGGATGTTCTCTGTGTGCAATGCAGGTGTTTACCTTTACATAAGGAATGGATGATCACTCTGGGCCAGGCAGGGGTTGACCTTTACCTAAGTAATGGATGATCCCTCTGTGTACTGCAGGTGTTGACCGTTACCTAAGGAATGGATGTTCCCTCTGTTCAATGCAGACGTTTGCCATTATCTACAGAATGGATGATCCATCTGTGCAATCCAGGTGTTTACCATTACCTAAGGAATGGATGATCCCTCTGTTCAACCAGGTGTTTACCATTACCTAAGGAATGGATGATCCCTCTGTGCAATGCAGGTGTTTACCTTTACCTAAGTAATGGATGATCCCTCTCTGCAATGCAGGTGTTGATCTTTACTTCAGGAATAGATGATCCCTCTGTTCAATGCAGGTGTTTACCGTTATCTTAGGAATGGATGATCCCTCTGTTCAATGCAGGTGTTTATTATTACCGATGGAATGGAAGATGCCTATGTTAAATGCTGGTGTTTACCTTTACCTAAGGAAATGATGATTCCTCTGTGTAATGGAGGTGTTTATATTTACCTCGTGAATGGAAGATTCCTCTGTGCAATGCAGGTGTCCTTTTCCTAAGGAATGAATAACCTTCTGTGCAATGCAGATGTTTAACTTTACTTACGGAATCGATGATCCCTCTGTGCAATGCAGGTGTTGATCTTTACCTAAGGAATAGATGATCCGTCTCTTCAATGCAGGTGTTGATCTTTAATTAAGGAATTTATGATCCCTCTGTGCAATGCAGGTGTTGTACTATACCTAAGGAATGGATGATCGCTCTGTGCAATGTAGGTGTTCACCATTACCTAAGGAATGGATGATCCCTCTGTTCAATGCAGGTGTTTACCTTTAGAAAAATAATGGATGTTTTCTGTGAGCAATGCAGGTGTTTACCTTTACATAAGACATGGATGATACCTCTGGGTCAGGCAGGTGTTGACCTTTACCTAAGGAATGGATGATCCCTCTGTGCAATGCAGGTTTTGACCATTACCTAAGGAATGGATGATCCCTCTGTGCAATGCAGGTGTTGTCCATTACCTAAGAATGCATGATCCCTCTGTTCAATGCAGGTGTTTACCGTTATCTAATGAATGGATGATCCCTCTGTGCAATGTAGGTGTTTACCTTTATCTAAGGAATGGATGATCCCTCTGTTCAATGGAGGTGTGGAACTTTACCTAAGGAATAGATGATTCCTCTGTTCAATGCAGGTGCTTACCCTTACCTAAGGAATGGATGATCCCTCTGTGAATTGCAGGTGTTTACTATTATCTATGGAATGCATGATCCCTCTGTTCAATGCTGGTGTTTCCCTTTACCTAATGAATGGATGATCCGTTTGTTCAATGCAGATGTTTACCTTTACCAACGTTATGGATGTTCCCTGTGTTGAATGCAGGTGTTTAACTTCACATAAGGAGTGGATGATCCCTCTGGGCCAGGCAGGTGTTTACCTTTACCTAAGAAATGGATGATCCTCCGTGCAATGCAGTTGTTGATGTTTACCTAAGGAATGGATGATTACTCTGTTAAATGCAGGTGTTTACAGTTACCTAAGGAATGGGTGATCCCTCTCTTCAATGCAAGTGTTTCCCGTTATCTAAGGAATGGATGATCCCTCTGATCACTGCAGGTGTTTAACATTACCTAAGGAATGCATGATCCCTCTGTGCAGCGCAGGTGTTTAATGTTACCTAAGGAATGGATGAACCCTCTGTTCTACGCAGGTGTCTACCTTTACCTAAAAAAGGATGAACCCTCTCTTCATACCAGGTTTCTACCTTTACTTAGGAATGGATGATCCCTCTGTGCAATCCAGGTGTTGACCGTTACCTAAGGAATGGATGATCCCTTTGTTCAATGCTGGTGTTCAACGTTATCTAAGGAATGGATGATACCTATGTGCAATCCAGGTGTTTAATGTTATCTAAGGTATGGATGATCCCTCTGTTCAACGCAGGTGTCTACCTTTACCCAAAGAAGGATGATCCCTCTCTTCCAACAACGTTTCTTCCTTTACTTACGGAATGGATGATCACCCGCTGCAATGCAGGTGTATACCCTTATCTAAGGAATAGATGATCCCTCTGTGCATTGTAGGTGTTTATATTTATCTTTGGAATTGATGATCCCTCTGTGCATTGCAGGTTTTTACTATTACCTAAGGCATGGATTTTCCCTCTGTGCAATGCAGGTGTTTACCTTTACATAAGCTATGGATGATCCCTCTGGGCCAGTCAGGTGTTGAACTTTACCTACGGAATGGATGATCCCTCTGTACAATGCAGGTGTTGCCCTTTACTTAACGAAAGGATGATCACTCTGTTCAATGCAGGTGTTGATCTTTACTTAAGGAATGGATGATCCCTCTGTGCAATGCAGGTGTTTAATGTTACATAAGGAATGGATGATCTCTCTGTTCAACGCAGGTGTCTACCTTTACCTAAAGAAGGATGAAGAAACAAGGAATAGATCATCCCTCTGTTCAATGCAGGTGCTTACCCTTATCTATGGAATGGATGATCCCTCTGTTCAATGCAGGGGTTTACAGTTACTTAAGGAATGGATGATCCATCTGTGCAATGCACTTTTTTAGCTTTACCTAAGAAATGGATAATGTGTCTGTGCATTGCAGGCGTTTATATTTGTCTTAGGAATGGATGAACCCTCTGTGCATTGGAGGTTTTTACTATTTCCTAAGGAATGAAAGATCCCTCTGTTCAATGCAGGTGTTTACCTTTACAAAATGAACGGATGTTCTCTGTGTGCAATGCAGGTGTATACCTTTACATAAGGAATGGATGATCCCTCTGGGCCAGGCAGGTGTTGACCTTTACCTAAGGAGTGGATGATCCCTCTGATCAATGCAGGTGTTTAAAGTTATCTAAGGAAAGTATGATCCCTCTGTTCAATGCAGGTGTTTACCGTTATCTAAGGAATGGATGATCCCTCTGTTCAATGAAGTTATTTACCTTTACCTAAGGAATGGATGATACGCCTGTTTAATGCAGGTGTTTTCCTTTACCAAAGTTATGGACGTTCCCTGTGTTGAATGCAGGTGTTTTACTTCAAGTAAGGAGTTAATGATCCCTCTGGGCCAGGCAGGTGTTGACCTTTACCTAAGGAATCGATGATCGCTCTGTGCATTACAGGTGTTTACATTTACTTTAGGAATGGATGATCCCTCTGTGCGTTTCAGGTGTTTACTATTACCTAAGGAATGGAAGATCCCTCTGTTCAATGCAGGTGATTACCTTTACCAAAGGAACTGTTGTTTACTGTGTGCAATGCAGGTGTTTACCTTTCCATAAGGAAAGGATGATCCCTCTTAGGCAGGTGTTGACCTTTACCTAAGTAATGAATGATACATCTGTTCAATGCAGGTGTTCAACTTACTAAAGATTGGATGATCCTCTCTGTGCAATACAGGTGTTCACTTAACTATGGAATAGATGATCCTCTGTGCAAGGCAGGTGTTTACATTTACCTAAGGAATGGATGATCCCTCTGTTCAATTCAGGTGTTTACGTTTATGTAAGGAATAGCATGATCCCTCCGTGCATTGCAGGTGTTTACTATTACCTCAGGAATGTAAGATGCCTATGTACAATGGTGATGTTTACTTTTACCTAAGGAAAGAATGATGCAATGGAGTATTTTTCTTTACCTAATGAATGGATTATCCCTCTGTACAATGCAGGTGTTGACCTTTTCCTAAGGAATGGATGATCCCTCTGTGCATTGCAGGTGTTTACCCTTACCTAAGGAATGGAAGATACCTGTGTGCAATGCACGTGTTGACCTTTACCTTAGGAATGGATAATCCCTCTGTGCTTTGTGGGTGTTTAATATTACCTAGTTATGGAAGATCACTCTGTTCAATGCAGGTGTTTACCTTTACCAAAGGAATGGATGTTCCCTGTGTGCAAAGCACGTGTTTAACTTTACATAAGGGATAGATGATCCCTCTCGTCCAGGCAGGTGTTGACCTTTACCTAAGGAATGAATGATACCTCTGTGCAATGCATGTTTTCACCTTTTACCTCATGAATGGATGATCCCATTTTACAATGCAAGTATTTAACTTTACTTAAGGAATGGATGATCCCCCTGCCATACAGGTGTTGATCTTTAACTAAGGATTAGATGATCCCTCTGTTCAATGCAGGCATTTACCGTTATCTGAGGAATGGATGATACCTCTGTTCAATGCAGGTGTTTACCATTACCTAAGGAATGGATGAAACCTCTGTGCAATGCAGGTGTTTACCTTTACCTACATCATGGGATGATCCCTCTGCGCAATGCAGATATTTACCTTTACATAAGGAATGGGATTATCCCTCTGTGCAATGCAGTTGTTGATCTTTACCTGAGGATTAGATGATCCCTCTGTTTAATGCAGGTGTTTACGTTTATATAAGGAATGGATGATCCCTGTGTTCAATGCAGGTGTTTACCTTTACCTAAGGAATGGCTGGTACCTCTGTTCAACGCAGGTGTTTACCTTTACCTAAGGAAAGATGATCCCTCTGTTCAACACAGGTTTCTACCTTTACTTAAGGAATGGATGATCTCTCTGTGCAATGCAGTTGTTTATCATTTTCTATGGAATGGATGATCACTCTGTGCATTGCAGCTGTTTACATTTACTTAATAAATGGAATATCCTTCTGTGCATTGCAGGTGTTTACTATTACATAAGGAATGGAAGATCCTTCTGTTCAATGCAGGTGTTTACCTTTACCAAATGAATGGATGTTTCCTGAGTGCAATTCAAGTGTTGACCTTTACTTAAGGAATGGATGATCCATCTGTTCAATGCTGGTGTTTACCTTTCCCTAAGGAAAGGATGATCCTTCTGTGCAAAGGAGGTGTTTACCTTTACCTAAGGAATGGAAGATCCCTCTGCGCAATGCAGGTGTTGACCTTTACCTAAGAAATATATGATCCCTCGTTGAAATGCAGGTGTTGGTCTTTACGTAGGTAATGCATGATCCCTCTGTGCAATGCATGTGTTCACCTCTTACCTAAGTAATGGATGATCTCTATGTGCAAGGCAGGTGTTTACATTTACCTAAAGAATGGATGATCCCTCTTTTCCATGCAGGTGTTTACTTTTATGTAAGGAATGGGATGATCCCTCTGTGCAATATAGGTATTCACAAAAACCTAAGGATAGGATGATCCCTGTGTGCATTGCAGATGTTTACCTTTACCTAAGAAATGGATGATCCCTGTGTGCATTGCAGGTGTTTACATTTACCTTAGGAAAGGATGATCTCTCTATTCAATGCAGGTGTTTACCTTTACATAAGGAATTGATGATCCCTCTGGTGCAGGCAGGTATTGACCTTTACTTAAGGAATGGATGATCCCTCTGTGCAATGCAGGTGTTGACCTGCACCTAAAGAATGGAAGATCCCTCTGTTCAATGCAGGTATTTAAGTTTATGCAAGGAATGGGAGGATCCCTCTGTGCATTTCAGGTGTTTACTATTACCTAAGGAATGGAAGAAGCCTATGTTCAATGCTGGTGTTTACTTTTACCTAAGGAAGGGATGATTCCTCTGTGAAATGGAGGTGGTTATCTTTACCTAATGAATGGAGAATCCCTCTCTGTATTTCAGGTGTTGTCCTTTACATAAGGAATGGAGGATCCTTCTGTGCAATGCAGGTGTTCACCCTTACCTATGGTATGTATGATCCCTCAGTGCAATGCAAGTGTTGATCTTTATCTAAGAAATAGTTGATCCCTCTGTTCAATGCAGGTGTTTACCTTTATCTAAGGATTGGATGATCCCTCTGTTCAATGCAGGTGTTTACCATTACATAAGGAATGGATGATCCCTCTGTGCAATGCAGGTGTTGATCTTTACCTAAGGAATAGATGATCCCTCTGTTCAATGCAGATCTTTACCATTATCTAAGGAATGTATGATCCCTCTGTTCAATATAGGTGTTTACATTTACCTAAGGAATGGATGATCCCTCTGTTCAATGCAGGGGGTTACCTTTGCCTAATGAATGGATGATCCATCTGCGCAATGCAGGTGTTTACCTTTGCCTAAGAAATGGGATGATCCCCCTGTGCTATACAGGTGTTGAATTGACCTAAGGAATAGATGATCCCTATGTTCAATGCAGGTGTTTACCGTTATCTAAGGAATGGATGATCCCTTTGTTTAATGCACTTGTTTACGTTTATGTACGGAGTGGGATGATCCCTCTGTGCATTGCATGTGTTTAATATTACCTAAGGAATGGAAGATGACTATGTTCAATGCTGGTGATTACCTTTACTTGAGGAATGGATGATTCCTCTTTGCAATGCAAGTGTTTACCTTTTTCTAAGGAATGGATGATCCCTCTGTTCAATGCAGGTATTAACTCTTACCTAAGGAATTCATGATACCTCTGTTCAACGCAGGTGTTTACCTTAACTAAAGAAGGATGATCCTTCTGTTCAACACAGGTTTCTACCTTTACCTAAGGAATGGCTGATCCCTAGGTGCAATGCAGGTGTTTACCCTTACCTAAGGAATGGATGATCCCTCTGTGCATTCAGGTGTTTACTATTACCTATGGAATGGAAGATCCCTCTGCTCAATGCAGGTGTTGACCTTTACCTAAGGAATGGATGATCCTTCTGTGCATTGCAGGTGTTTACCATTATCTATCGAATGGATGATCCCTCTGTGCATTGCAGGTGCTTACATTTACCTTAGGAATTGATCATCCCTCTGTGCATTGCAGGTGTTTGCTATTACCTAAGGAATGGAAGATGCCTCTGATCAATGCAGGTGTTTACATTTACATAAGGAATGGATGATCCCTCTGGGCCTGGCAGGTGTTGACCTTTACCTAAGGAATGGATGATCCCTCTGTGCATTGCAGTTGTTTACCTTTACCTAAGGAATGAATGATCCCTCTATTCAACACAGGTGTTGATCTTTACGTAAGTAATGCATTATGTCTCTGTGCCATGCATATCCTCACCTCTTACCTAAGGAATGGATGATCCCTTTGTGCAAAGCAGGTGTTTACCTTTACCTAAGGAATTGATGGTCCCTATTGTCCATGCAGGTGTTTACTTTTATGTAAGGAATGGGATGATCCCTCTGTGCATTGCAGGTGTTTACAATAACCTAAGGAATGGAAGATACCTACATTAAATGCTGGTGTTTACCTCGGGAATGGATGATCCCTCTGTTCAATGCAGGTGTTTGCCGTTATCTAATGAATGGAAGATCCCTCTGTTCAATGCAGGTGTTTACCATAACCTAAGGAATGGATGATCCCTCTGTGCATTGCAGGGGTTTACTATTACCTAAGTAATGGAAGATCCCTCTGTTCAATGCAGGTGTTTCCCTTTACCAAAGGAATGGATGTTCCCTGTGTGCAATGCATGTGTTTAACATTACATAAGGAATTTATGATACCTCTGGTTCAGGCAGGTGTTGAACGTTACCTAAGGAATGGATGATACCTCTGTGAAATGCAGGTTTAATGTTATCTAAGGAATAGATGATCCCTCTGTTCAATGCAGGTGTTTACCATTACATAAGGAATGGATGATCCTTCTGCGTAATGCAGGTGTTGATCTTTACCTAAGGAATAGATGAGACCTCTGTTCAATCCAGGTGTTTACCATTGTCTAAGGAATGGATAATCCCTCTGTTCAATGGAGAGTTTTACAGTTACCTAAGGATTGGATGATCTGACTTTGCAATGCAGGTGTTTACCTTTACCTAAGCAATGGATGATCCTTCTGGGAAACGCAGGTGGTTACCTTTACCTATGGAATGGGATGATCCCTCTGTGCAATGCAGGTGTTGATCTTTACCTGAGGAATAGATGATCCCTCTGTTCAATGCAGGCGTTTACCATTATCTATGGAATGGATGATCCCTCTGTTCAATGCAGGTGTTTACAGTTACCGAAGAAATGGATGATCCCTCTGTGCAACGCAGGTGTTGATCTTTACCCAAGGAATAGATGAGACCTCTTTTCAATGCAGGTGTTTACTGTTATCTAAGGAATGGATGACCCCTCTGTTCAATTCAGGTGTTTACAGTTACCTAAGAAATGGATGAACCCTCTGTGCAATGCAGGTGTTTATCTTTACATAAGGAATGGATGATCCCTCTCTGCAATACAAGTGTTTACTGTTATCTAAGGAATGGATGATCCCTGTGTTCAATGCAGGTGTTGATCTTTAGATGAGGAATAAATGAGCCCTCTGTTCAATACATGTGTTTACCGTTATCTAAAGAATGGATGATCCCTCTGTTCAATGTAGAGGTTTACAGTTACCTAAGGAATGGATGATCCGACTTTGCAATGCAGGTGTTTACCTTTACCTAAGGAATAGATGAGCACTCTTTTCAATGCAGGTGTTTACTGATACTTAAGGAATGGATGATCCCTCTGTGCAATGCAGGTGTTTATCTTTACCTAATGAATGGATGATCCCTGTTTGCAATGGAGGTGTTGATGCAGGTTACCTAAGGAATGGATGATCCCCTCTGATTCAATGCAGGTGTTTACTGTTATCTATAGAATGGATGATCCCTCTGTTCAATGCAGGTGTTTACAGTTACCTAAGGAATAGATGATCCTCTGTGCAATGCTGGTGTTTACCTTTACCTGAGGAATGGATGATCCCTCTCTTTCCAATGCAGGTGTTTACTGATATCTAAGGAATGGATGATCCGTCCCTCTGTTCAATGCAGGTGTTTACAGGTGTTTCATTACCTAAGGAATGGATGATCCCTCTGTGCAATGCAGGTGTTTATCTTTACCTAAGGAATAGATGATCCTTCTCTGTTCAATGCAGGTGTTTACTGTTATCTAAGGAATGGATGATCCCTCTGTTCAATGCAGGTGTTTACCACTACATAAAGAATGGATGATCCTCTGTGCAATGCAGGTGTTGATCTTTATCTAAGGAATAGAGATGCCCTCTGTTCAATGCAGGTGTTTACCATTATCTAAAGAATGGATGATCCCTCTGTTCAATGCAGGTACAGTTACCTAAGGAATGGATGATCCCTCTGTGCAATGCAGGTGTTTACCTTTACCTAAGGAATAGATGAGCCCTCTGTTCAATGCAGGTGTTTACCTTTACCTAAGGAATGGATGATCCCTCTGTGCAATGCAGGTGTTTACCTTTACTTACCTAAGGAATGGATGATCCTCTGTGCAATGCAGGTGTTTATATTTAACTAAGGAATGGATGATCCCTCTGTTCAATGCAGGTGTTTACCTTTACTTAAGGAATGGATGATCCCTCTGTGCAATGCAGGTGTTGATATTTAACTAAGAAATAGATGATCCCTCTGTTCAATGCAGGTGTTTACCTTTACATAAGGAATGGATGATACCTCTGTTCAATGCAGGTGTTTACCTTTACCTAAAGAAGGATGATCCCTCTGTTCAACCCAGGCTTCTACCTTTACTTAAGGAATGGATGATCTCTTTGTGCAATGCAGGTGTTTTACCCTTACCTACAGAATGGATGATCCCTCTGTGCATTGCAGGTGTTTACCTTTACCTAAGGAATGGATGATCCCTCTGTCAATGCAGGTGTTTACATTTACCTTAGGAATGGATGATCCTTCTGAGCATTGCTGGTGTTTACTATTACCTAATGAATGGAAGATCCCTCTGTTCAATGCAGGTGTTTACCTTTTCCCAAAGGAATGGATGTTCCCTGTGTGCAATGCAGGTGTTTACTTTTACCTAAGGAATGGGATGATGATCCCTCTGTGTGCAATGCAGGTGTTTACCGTTATCTAAGTAATGGATGATCCCTCTGTTCAATGCAAGTGTTTACCTTTACCTAAGGAATGGATGATTCCTCTGTGCAATGCACGTGTTTACCTTTACCTAAGGAATGGATGATCCCTCTGTGGAATGCAGGTGTTTACCTTTAACTAAGGAATGGGTGATCCCTCTGTTCAATGCAGGTGTTGACCTTTATCTAAGGAATGGATGATCCCTCTGTTGCAATGCAGGTGTTTACCATTACCTAAGGAATGGATGATCCTCTGTTCAATGCAGGTGTTGATCTTTACCTAAGGAATGGATGTTCCCTCTGTTGCAATGCAGGTGTTACCTCTTACCTAAGGAATGGGTGATCCCTGTGTTCAATACTAAGGGTGGTCACCTTGTACCTAAGTAATGGATGTTCCCTCTGTTGCAATGCAGGTGTTTACCTTTACCTAAGGAATGGATGATCCCTACTGGCATGCTTTGCTAAGGAATGGGCCTTTACTTTACCTAAGGAATGGATGATGATCCCTCTGTTCAATGCAGGTGTTTGATCTTTACCTAAGGAATGGATGATCCCTCTGTTCAATGCAGGTGTTTACCTTTACCTAAGGAATGGATGATCCCTCTGTTCAATGCAGGTGTTTACCTTTACCTAAGGAATGGATGATCCCTCTGTTCAATGCAGGTATTTACCTAGGAATTAACCTCTCTGTTCAATGGATGATCCTTCTGTTCAATTCAGGTGTTTACCTTTATCAAAGAAATGGATGATCCCTCTTTGCAATGCAGGTGTTTACCTTTACCTAAGGAATGGATGATCCTCTGTGCAATGCAGGTGTTGAACTTTACCTAGGAATGGATGATCCCTCTATTCAATGCAGGTGTTTACAGTTACCTAAGGAATGGATGATCCCTCTGTGCAATGCAGGTTTTACCTTTACCTAAAGAATGGATGATATCTCTGTTCAATGCAGGTGTTTACCTTTACCTAAAGAAAGGATGATCCCTCTGTTCAATGCAGGTGTTTACCTTTACTAAAGGAATGGATGTTCTCTGTATTCAATGAAGGTGTTTACCTTTACCTAAGGAATGGATGATCCCATCTGTGCAATGCAGGTGTTGACCTTAACCTAAGGAATGGATGATCCCTCTGTGCAATTCAGGTGTTTGATCTTTACCTAAGGAATAGATGATCCTTCTGTGCAATATAGATGTTTACCATTTACCTAAAGAATGGATGATCCCTCTGTTCAATGAAGGTGTTTACCTTTACCTAAAGAATGGATGATCCCTCTGGGCAATGCAGGTGTTTACCTTTACCTAAGGAATGGGATGATCCTCTCTTTGCAATGCAGGTGTTGATCTTCAACTAAGGAATAGATGATCCCTCTGTTCAATACAGGTATTTACTGTTATCTAAGGAATGGATGAGCCCTCTCTCTTCAATGCAGGTGTTTACCGTTATCTAAGGAATAAATGAGCCCTCTCTTCAATGCAGGTGATTTACTGTTACTAAGGAATGGATGATCCCTTCTGTGCAATGAAGGTGTTTATCTTTACTAAGGAATGGATGATCCCTCTGTGCAATGCAGGTGTTGATCTTTACCTAAGGAAGAGATGAGCCATCTGTTCAATGCAGGTGTTTACCTTTATCTAATGAATGGATGATCCCTCTGTTCAATGCAGGTGTTTACAGTTACCTAAGGAATGGATGATACCTCTGGTCAACAAGGTGTGTTTACCTTTACCTAAGAAAGGATGAACCCTCTGTTCAATGCAGGTTTTTACATTTACCTAAGGAATGGATGATCCTCTGTGCAATGCAGGTGTTTACCTTTACCTAAGGAATGGATGACCCCTCTGTGCTTGCATATGTTTACCATTACCTAAGGAATGGATGATCCCTCTGTTCAATGCAGGTGTTTACGTTTACCTAAGGAATGGATGATCCTTCTGTGCAATGCAGGTGTTTACTATTACCTAATGAATGGATGATCCCTCTGTTCAATGCAGGTGTTACCGTTTACCAAAGTAATGAATGTTCCCTCTGTGCAATGCAGGCGAATACCTTTGACCTGAGGAATGGGATGATCCCTCTGTGCAATGCAGGTGTTAATCTTTAAGGAATAGATGACCCCTCTGTTCAAAGCAGGTGTTTATCATTGTCTAAGGAATGGATGATCCCTCTGTTCAATGCAGGTGTTTACAGTTACCTAAGGAATGGATAATCCTCTGTGCAATGCAGGTGTTTACCTTTACCTAAGGAATGGATGATCCCTCTTTGCAATGCAGGTGTTTACCTTTACCTAAGGATTGGGATGATCCCTCTTTGCAATGCAGGTGTTGATCTTTAACTAAGGAATAGATGATCCCTCTGTTCAATGCAGGTGTTTACCTTTATCTAAGGAATAAATGAAATGGCCCTCTCTCTTCAATGCAGGTGTTTACCTTTATCTAAGGAATGGATGATGCCTCTGTTCAATGCCAGTTTTTACCGTTACCTAAGGAATGGATGATCCCTCTGTGCAATGCAGATGTTGATCTTTACCTAAGGAATAGATGATCCCTCTGTTAAATGCAGGTGTTTACCATTATCTAAAGAATGGATGATCCCTCTGTTCAATGAAGTTGTTTACCTTTACCTAAGGTATGGATGATCCCTCTGGGCAATGCAGGTGTTTTTTTTTACCTAAGGAATGGGATGATCCCTCTATTTGCAATGGAGGTGTTGATCTTGACCTAAGGAATGGATGATCCCTCTGTTAAATGCAGGTGTTTACCTTTATCTAAGGAATGAATGATCCATCTGTACAATGCAGGTGTTTAGCTTTACCTAAGGATGGTTGATCCCTCTGTTCAATGCAGGTGTTTAGCTTTACCTACGGAATGGATGATCCCTGGGCAATGCAGGTGCTGTTCCTTTACCTAAGAAATGGGATGATCCCTCTGTGCAATGGAGGTGTTGAACTTTACCTAAGGAATAGATGATCCCTCTGTTCATTACAGGCATTTACTGTTATCTACGGAATGGATGATCCCTCTGTTCAATGGACGTGAATACAGTTACCTAAGGAATGGATGATCCCTCTGTGCAATGCAGGTGTTTACAGATACCTAAGGAATGGATGATCCCGCTGTCCAATTCAGGTGTTTACCTTTACTTAAGGAATGGATGATCCCTATGTGCAATGCAGGTGTTTACCTTAACCTAAGGAATGGGATGATCCCTCTGTGCAATGCAGGTGTTGATCTTTACCTAAGGAATATATGGATCCCTCTGTTTAATGCACGTGTTTACCGTTATCTAAGGAATGAATGATCCATCTGTTCAATGCAGGTGTTTAGCGTTATCTAAGGAATGGTTGATCCCTCTGTTCAATGCAGGTGTTTAGCTTTACCTAAGGAATGGATGATACCTCTGGGTCACGCAGGTGTTTACCTTTACCTAAGAAGGATGATCCCTCTGTTCAATGCATGCAGGTTTCTAAATTTCCTTAAGGAATAGATGATCCCTCTGTGCAATGCAGATGTTTACCCTTACCTAAGGAATGGATGATCCCCCTGTGCTTGCAGGTGTTTACCATTACCTAAGGAATGGATGATCACTGTGTGAATTGCAGGTGTTTACGTTTACATTAGGAATGGATGATCCTTCTGTGCATTGCAGCTGTTTACTATTACCTAATGAATGGATGATCCCTCTTTTTCAATGCAGGTGTTTACGATTACCAAAGTAATGAATATTCCCTGTGTGCAATGCAGTTGTATACCTTGACCTGAGCAATGGTGTGATCACTCTGTGCAATGCAGGTGTTGATATTTAAGGTATAGTTGATCCCTCTGTTCAAGCAGGTGTTTATCGTTTTCTAAGGAATGGATGATCCCTCTGTTCAAAGCAGGTGTTTACAGTTACCTAAGGAATGGATGATCCCTCTCTTCAAAGCAGGTGTTTACAGTTACCTAGGGAATGGATGATCCCTCCGTGCAATGCAGGTGTTTACCTTTAGCTAAGGATTGGGATGATCCCTCTTTGCAATGCAGGTATTCATCTTCAACTAAGGAATAGATGATCCCTCTGTTCAGTACAGGTGTTTACTGTTATCTAAGGCATAAAAGAACCCTCTTTTCAATGCAGGTGTTTACCATTATCTAAGGAATGGATGATCCCTCTGTTCTGTGCCGGTGTTTACCGTTACCTAACTAATGAATGATCCCTGTGTGTAATGCAGGTGTTGATCTTTACCTAAGGAATAGATGATACCTCTGTTCAATGCAGGTGTTTACCTTTACCTAAGGAAGGGGTTGATCCCCCAGTGCAATCCATGTGTTGATCTTTACCTAAGGAATAGATGATCCCTCTGTTAAATGCAGGTGTTTACTGTTATCTAAAGAATGGATGATCCCTCTGTTCAATGAAGGTGTTTACGATTATCTAAGGAGTGGGTGATCCCTCTGTTCAATGCAGGTGTTTACCATTAAATAAGGTATTGATGATGTCTCTGTGCAATGCAGGTGTTGATCTTTACCTAAGGAATATAGGGATTCCTCTGTTTAATGCATTTGTTTACCGTTATCTAAGGAATGAATGATCCCTCTGTTCAATGCAGGTGTTTACAGTTACCTAGGGCTGGATGATCCCTCTGTTCAAAGCAGGTGTTTACCTTTACGGAAGGAATGTATGATCCCTATGTGCAATGCAGGTGTTGACCTTTACTTAAGGAATGGGACGAACCCTCTGTGAAATGCAGGTGTTGATAATTACCTAAGGAATATAAGAGCCCTCTGTTCAATGCAGATGTTTACCATTCTCTAAGGAATGGATAATTCCTCTGTTCAATGCAGGTGTTTACAGTGACCAAAGGAATGGATGATACCTCTGTGCAATGCAGGTCTTGATCTTTACCTAAGGAATAGATGATCCCTTTGTTCAATGCAGCTGTTTACCATTATCTAAGGAAAGGATGATCCCTCTGTGCAATGCAGGTGTTTACCTTGACCTAAGGAATGGGATGATCCCTCTGTGCAATGCATATGTTGATCTTTACCTAAGGAATAGATGGTACCTCTGTTCAATGCAGGTGTTTATCTTTACCTAAGGAAGGGGTTGATCCCCTGTGCAATGCAGGTGTTGATCTTTACCTAAAGAATAGATGATCCCTCTGTTAAATGCAGGTGTTTACCGTTATCTAAAGAATGGATGATCCCTCTGTTAAATGCAGGTGTTTACATTACCTAAGGAATGGATGATCCTTCTGTGCAATGGAAGTGTTTATCTTTACCTAAGGAATGGATGATCACTTTGTGCAATGCAGGTGTTTACCTTTACCTAAGATATGGATGATCCCTCTGGGCAATGCAGGTGTTTTCCTTTACCTAAGGAATGAGGTGATCCCTCTGTGCAATGGAGGTGTTGATCTTTACCTAAGGAATAGATGATCCCTCTGTTCATTACAGGTGTTTACTGTTATCTACGGAATGGATGATCCCTCTGTTCAATGCAGGTCAATACAGTTACCTAAGGAATGGATGATCCCTCTGTGCAATGCAGGTGTTGACCTTTATCTAAGGAATAGATGAGCCATCAGTTCAATGCAGGTGTTTACGGTTAACTGTGGAATGGATGATCCCTCTGTTCAATTCAGGTGTTTACAGATACCTAAGGAATGGATGATTCCTCTGTTCAATGCATGTGTTTACCTTTACTTAAGGAATGGATGATCCCTATGTGCAATGCAGGTGTTTACCTTAACCTAAGGAATGGGATGATCCCTCTGTGCAATGCAGGTGTTGATCTTTACCTAAGGAATATATGGATCCCTCTGTTTAATGCACGTGTTTACCGTTATCTAGGAATGAATGATCCATCTGTTCAATGCAGGTGTTTAGCGTTATCTAAGGAATGGTTGATCCCTCTGTTCAATGCAGGTGTTTAGCTTTACCTAAGGAATGGATGATACCTCTGATCAATGCAGGTGTTTACCTTTACCTAAAGAAGGATTATCCCTCTGTTCAACGCAGGTTTCTACATTTCCTTAAGGAATGGATGATCCCTCTATGCAATGCAGGCATTTACGTTTACCAAAGTAATGAATATTCCCTGTGTGCAATGCAGGTGTACACCTTGATCTGAGCAATGATATGATCACTCTGTGCAATACAGGTATTGATCTGTAAGGAATAGATGATCCCTCTGTTCAAAGCAGGTGTTTATCATTATTTAAGTAATGGATGATCCCTCTGCGCAATGCAGGTGTTTACAGTTACCTAAGGAATGGATGATCCCTCTGTGCAATGCAGGTGTTTACCTTTACCTAAGGATTGGGATGATCCCTCTTTCCAATGCAGGTATTGATCTTCAACTGAGGAATAGATGATCCCTCTGTTCAATGCAGGTGTTTACCATTATCTAAGGAATAAATGAGCCCTCTCTTCAATGCAGGTGTTTACCGTTATGTAAGGAATAAATGAGCCCTCTCTTCAATGCAGGTGTTTACCATTATCTAAGGAATGGATGATCCCTCTGTTCTATGCCGGTGTTTACCGTTATCTAAGGAATGGATGATCCCTCTGTGCAATGCAGGTGTTGATCTTTACCTAAGGAATAGATGATACTTCTATTCAATGCAGGTGTTTACCTTTACCTAAGGAAGTGGTTGATCCCCAAGTGCAATCCAGGTGTTGATCTTTACCCAAGGAATAGATGATCCCTCTGTTAAATGCAGGTGTTTACCGTTATCTAAAGAATGGATAATCCCTCTGTTCAATGAAGGTGTTTACAATTATCTAAGGAGTGGGTGATCCCTCTGTTCAATGCAGGCGTTTACCATTAAATAAGGAATTGATGATCTCTCTGTGCAATGCAGGTGTTGATCTTTACCTAAGGAATATATGGATCCCTCTGTTTAATGCACGTGTTTACCATTATCTAAGGAATGAATGATCCCTCTGTTCAATGCAGGTGTTTACAGTTACCTAGGGCTGGATGATCCCTCTGTTCAATGCAGGTGTTTACCTTTATGGAAGGAATGTATGATACCTATGTGCAATGCAGTTGTTGACGTTTACCTAAGGAATGGGACGAACCCTCTGTGAAATGCTGGTGTTGATAATTACCTATGGAATATATGAGACCTCTGTTCAATGCAGGTGTTTACCGTTCTCTAAGGAATGGATAATTCCTCTGTTCAATGCAGGTGTTTACAGTGAACAAAGGAATGGATGATACCTCTGTGCAATGCAGGTCTTGATCTTTACCTAAGGAATAGATCATCACTCTGCTTAATGCAGCTGTTTACCATTATCTAAGGAATGGATGATCCCTCTGTGCAATGCAGGTGTTTACCTTTACCAAAGGAATGGGATAATCCCTCTGTGCAATGCACATGTTGATCTTCACCTAAGGAATAGATGATCCCTCTGTTCAATGCAGGTTTCTACCATTACCTAAGGAATGGATGTTCCCTGTGTGCAATGCATGTCTTTATTATTACATAAGGAATGGATGATCCCTCTGTACAATGCAGGTGTTTACCTTGACCTAAGAAATGGATGATCCCTCTGTACAATGCAGGTGTTTACCTAAAACTAAGGAATGGTATGATCCCTCTGTGCAATCCAGGTGTTTACCTTGACCTAAGGAATGGATGATCCTTCTGTACAATGCCGGCGTTTACCTTTACCTAATGAATGGAAGATCCCTCTATGCAATGCAGGTGTTTACTTTTACCTAAGGAATGGGATGATCACTCTGTGCAATGCAGGTGTTGATTTTTACCTAAGGAATAGATGATCCATCTTGTCAATGCAGGTGTTTACCGTTATCTAAGGTATGAATGGTCCCTCTGTTCAATACACGTGTTTACCCTTACCTAAGGAATGGATGATCCCTCTGTGCATTGCAGGTGTTTAGTATTACCTAATGAATGGAACATCCCTCTGTTCAATGCAGGTGTTTACCTTTACCAAAGGAATGTATGTTCCCTGTGTGAAATACACGTGTTTTCCTTTACATAAGGAATGGATGATACCTCTGGGCCAGGCAGGTGTTGACCTTTACCTAATGAATGGATGATCCCTCTGCAATGCAGGTGTTCAACTCTTACATAAGGAATGGATGATCCCTCTGTGCAAGGCAGGTGTTTAACTTTACCTAACAAATGGATGATCCCTCTGTTCAATGCAGGTGTTTACCGTTATCTAAGTAATGGATGATCCCTCTGCTCAATGCATGTGTTTACATTTACCTCAGGAATGAATGATCCCTCTGTGCAATGCAGGTGTTTACCTTTACCTATGGAATGGAAGATCCCTCTGTGCAATGCAGGGGTTGTCCATTACATAAGGAATCAATGATCCTTCTGTGCTGTGCAGGTGTTGACCTTCACCTAAGGAATGGATGATCCCTTTGTGCAACGCAGTTTTTGATCTTTACCTAATGAATAGATGATCACTCTGTTCAATATAGGTGTTTACTTTTTTTTAAGGAATGGATGATCCCTCTGTTCATTGCAGGTGTTTACCTATTACCTAAGGAATGGATGATCCCTCTGTGCATTGCAGGTGTTTACTATTACCTAAGGAATGGCAGGTGTTTACCTTTACCAAAGGAATGGATGTTCCCTGTGTGCAATGCAGGTGTTTACCTTTACATAAGGAATGGATGATATCTCAGGGCCAGGCAGGTGTTGACCTTTACCTAAGGAATGGATGATCTCTCTTTGCAAGGCAGGTGTTGACCTTTACCTAAGGATTGGATGATCCCTCTTTGCAATGCAGGTGTTCAATCTTACCTAAGTAATGGATGATCCCTCTGTGCAAGACAGGTGTTTAATTTTACCTAAGGAATTGATGATCCCTCCGTTCAATGCAGGTGTTAACGTTTATATAAGGAATGAGATGATCCCTCTGTGCATTGCCTAAGGAATGGAACATGCCTATGTTCAATGCTACCATTTTCATTTACCTAAGCAATGGAAGATCCCTCTGTGAAATGCAGCTGTTGTCCTTTTCCTAAGGAATGGATGATCCTTCTGTGCAATGCAGGTGTTGACCTTTACCTATGGAATGGATGATACCTCTGTGCAATGCAGGTGTTTGCCTATACCTAAGGAATGGGGTGATCACTCCGTGCAATGCAGGTGTTGATCTTTACCTATGGAATAGATGGTCCCTCTGTTCAATGCAGGTGTTTACCATTATCTAAGGAATGGATGAATTCTGTTCAATGCAGGTTTTTCCAGTTACCTAAGGAATGGATGACCCCTCTGTGCATTGCAGCTGTTTACATTTGCCTTAGGAATGGATGATCCCTCTGTGCATTGCAGGTGTTTAGTATTACCTAAGGAATGGAAGGTCCCTCTGTTCAATGCAGGTGTTTACCTTTACCAAAGGAAAGGATGTTTCCTGTGTGCAATGCATGTGTTTACCATTTACATAAGGAATGGATGATCCATCTGGGCCAGGCAGGTGTTGGCCTTTACCTACGGAATGGATGATTCCTCTGGGCAATGCAGGTGTTGATCTTTACCTAAGGAATGGAAGATCCCTCTGTACAATGCAGGTGTTGTCCTTTACATAAAGAATGGATGCTCCCTCTGTGCAATGCAGGTATTTATCTTTACCTAAGGAGTAGATGATCCCTTTCCATGCAGGTGTTGATCTTTACCTAAGGAATAGACGACCGTCTGTGCAAACCAAGTGTTTACCTTTACCTAAGGAATGGATGACCCTCTATTCAATGCAGGTGTTTACCATTATCTAAGGAAAGGATTAACCCTCTGTTCAATGCAGGTGTTTACCTTTACCTAAGGAATGGATCATACCTTTGTTCAATGCAGTTTTCTACCTTTACCTAAGGAATGGATGATCATTCTGTGCATTGCCGGCGTTTACTATTACCTAAGGAATGGAAGATCCCTCTCTTCAATGCAGGTGTTTACCTTTACAAAAGGAATGGTTGTTCACTGTGTGCAATACAGGTGTTTACCTTTACATAAGGATGGGATGATCCCTCTGCGCGTGGCAGGTGTTGACCTTTTCCTAAGGAATGGATGATCACTCTTTGCAAATTAGGTGTTTACCGTTATCTAAGGAATGGGTGATCCCTCTGTTCAATGCAGGTGTTTACCTTTACCGAAGGAATGGATGATATCTCTGTTCAACTCTGGTGTTTACCTTTGACAAAGAAGAATGATCCCTCTGTTCCATGCAGGTTATCTAAGGAATGGATGACCCATCTGTGCATTCCAGGTGTTTACCTTTACCTAAGGAATGGATGATCCTTCTGTACATTGCAGGTGTTTACTACTACCTATGGAATGGAAGATTCCCCTGTTAAATGCAGGTGTTTACCTTTACCTAGGCAATGGATGATCCCTCTGTTCAGTGCACGTGTTTACTTTACCAAAGGAATGGTTTTTCCCTGTGTGCAATGCAGGTGTCTACCTTTACATAAGGAATGGATGATCCCTCTGCGCAAGCAGGTGTTGACCTTTACCAAAGGAATGGATGATCCTTCTGTGCAATGCAGGTGTTTACCTTTATCTAAGGAATGGGATGATCACTCTGTGCAATGCAGGTGTATATCTTTACCTAAGGAATAGATGATCCCTCTGTTCAAGGCAAGAGTTTAACATTTTCTAAGAAATGGATGATATCTCTGTTCAATTCAGGTGTTTACAGTTACCTACGGAATGGATGATTACTCTGTCCAATGCAGGTGTTTACATTACCTAAGGAATGGATGACCCCTCTGTGCAATGCAGGTGTTAAACTTTACCTAAGGAATTAATGATCCCTCTGTTCAATGTAGGTGTTTACCATTATCTAAGGAATGGATTAACCCTCTGTTCAATGCAGGTGTTTACCTTTACCTAAGGAATGTATCATACTTTTGTTCAACGTAGTTTTCTACCTTTAACTAAGGAATGGATGATCCTTTTGTGCATTGCCAGTGTTTACTATTACGTAAGGAATGGAAGATCCCTCTGGTAAATGCAGGTGTTTACCTTTACCTAAGGAATGGGTGATCCCTCTCTTCAATGCAGGTGTTTGCCTTTACAAAAGAAATGGTTGTTCCCTGTGTGCAATGCAGGTCTTTACATAAGGAAGCAATGATCCCTCTGTGCGAGGCAGGTGTTGACCTTTACCTAAGGAATGGATGAGCCCTCTGTGCAATGCAGGTGTTCACCTTTTCCTAAGGAAGGGATAATCCCTCTGTCAATGCAACAGTTGATCTTTACCTAAGGAATGGATGATCCCTCTGTGAAATGCAGTTGTTCAACTCTTACCTAAGGAATGGATGATGCCTCTGTTCAATGCACGTGCTTACCCTTACCTAAGGAATAGATGATCCTTCTGTGCATTGCAGGTGTTTACTGTTACCTAAGGAAGTGGAGATCCCTCTGTTAAATGCAGGGGTTTACCTTTACCTAAGGAATGGATGATCCCTCTGTTCAATGCAGGTGTTTACCTTTACCAACTAATGGTTGTTCCCTTTGTGCAATGCAGGTGTTTACCCTTTTCTAAGGAATGGATGTTCCCTCTGTGCATTGCAGGTGTTTACATTTACCTTAGGAATGGATGATCCTTCTGTGCATTCCAGGCATTTACTATTACCTAAGGAATGGTAGATACCTCTGTTCAATGCAGGTGTTTACCTTTACATAATGAATGGATGATCCCTCTGTGCAATGGAGGTGTTTGCCTTTAACTAAGGAATGGAAGATCCTTCTGTGCAATGCAGGTGTTGTGCTTTACCTAAGGAGTGGATGATCCTTCTGTTCAATGCACGTGTTGACCTTTACCTAAGGTATGGATGATCCCTCTGTAATGCAGGTGTTGATCTTTACCTAAGGAATAAATGATCCCTCTGTTCAATGCAGGTGTTTACCGTTACCTGAGGAATGGGTGATCTCTGTTCAATGCAGGTGTTTTTTAAGATAGATATCGTTTATTCGACCTCATTAAAAACATGACCATCTTTGTTTTTCCCCATGGGAAGCTCGAGCCCCAGCATCCCTCACAAAGTAGATTGATTAATGACACTGTGCACTTCAGTGAGCAAGTCCCCACATCATTGACAGCAGTCTGTGGGACTTGGTAACACAGACCTTTTTAGCTGGAGAATGTTCTCACAGACTATCTCCTCTTTCCTTGCTACCACTGTCATGAAACACTGACGAGTGCTAAATAAAACTTTGTTCTGTCTGGGGAAAGATATGGTAGTACTTCACATTAAACGTGCAGAACATAGACCACATTGTATGCGTCTATGCCTTCTTTTAAAAAAAAAAAAAATATATATATATAATTTATATTATTCTGATTTTACATTCATAGTATTGTCCTCCTCCCCGTCTTCCCACTTTTAAAGGGACCCTCATCAATGAGGAATGTGGGTCATGCATTCTGAGTTTACTCAAGAGTTCTGGTGGATAGGCCCCAGTCTCTGTGCATAATGCCTCAACTTGTGACTCTAACAATCTTTCCGCCCTCTCTTCTGCGAGTTTCCCTGAGCCACTTCGGGGTCATTTTAGTTCTGCTTCCTTGAGGAGGTTTTGGGAGCCTCTGTGTCTCTGGATATCTGGCTTAGTTGGAGTTGGATGTTCTCTGTGTTTATCTCCTTCAGCCTTTTTCTGGTATTGTGATCGCCTTGAACGCTGTATTCTTGCCCTTCCCCTGCGTTGTTCTATGGTTTCAGCTGGTGAGGTATGGTTAGCAGATCCTCCCTTAGGTTCGTTGTCCACCTGAAAAAAGATAAGCAAATTCTCCAATGGAGAGAGAAGTTAGTACTAGATAAAATATATGTTTTGGAGGGAATTTTATATGCATTGACTCTCTTCTAGCCCACATTTGGTGGCATCTTGATCTTGGAGACTGAGCTCATTTTTTGTACATGGCTTTGACTTATTTCCCAGTTCCAGCAATGAGTTCCATTCCACTGAGTGGATCTATTAGCCAAATCAAGAGCAGTTGGTTACACACCATGGCTATTTGCCACTACTGCACTTGTATGAGCATTACATCCAATTGTTTCCTGCTGGGTATCTTAGATGGCAAGTTGTTTGGACCAATGTCAGACATTTTCCCCAGTTGCTGCTCGTGTAGCACCCTCTGGTACTAGACTAGCTAACTGTCTGGGAACTGATCTTCTTCCAGATTCTTGCCAGGACTCTCTGTGTTTGGTCTCACACACATGCTGTCTAAGACAGTAGGGTCTTACCATTAACCTTTGGTGGGTCACCAAGTACTCTGACCGAAGTCTGTCTTTTTTGGGAAACCTTGTAGGTGTTTCAGATCAACAGCTCATTGTGGAACTTAACCCCGTGCTGGCACTGGGAGTTATAAGTCTGCACCCAGGAAGGTGAGGGAGGAAAAAGGTAGATAATGTAAAAGAGAAAGTGAGTATAGAGAAGAGAGGGAGAGAGAGAAGAGAAAGAGAACAGGACAAGATTAAAGTTGGCCTCCATCATGTTCTCTCCAGGCTCCTGTGGTTCGAGTATTCCCCCTGTAGGCCTGCTGAAGGATCACTGTTTTAGCCTATTGTTCAGAGTAAAGGGTTTTATAGTATTTTTTCCTTTTGGGTCCCAATTTGTATCCCCCCCTTGTCCTCCCTCCCACCCTCTCAGTACAGTGTTCGGCAATGAAGATGTTTGTTTTCTGAAAAAAGCTACTTTCGAAATAAGGTGAATCTACTAAGTTGTACATCTTTTTAGATTACACAAAACCAGGAAAGTATCAACTTCCCGCACTCAACCATCTTCATGGGAAAGCAACTCATTCTGAGAACAGATCTAGCTTATTTCAAACAATACAGTGTTGGGCAATGAAGATGTTTGCTTTCTAAACAAACTACTTTAGAAATGAGGTGAATCTATTAAGTTGTACATCATGTTACATTACACAAACTAGGAAAGTTTGAACTTGGTGTATTCAACCTTCTTCGTAGGAAAGCAACTCCTTCTGAGAACAGATCTAGCTTATTTCACACAGTACAGTGTTCGGCAATGACGTTGTTTTATTTCTAAACAAACTACTTTAGAAATGAGACGAATCTACTAAGTTTCACATTTTGTTAGATTACACAAACTAGGAAAGTTCAAACTTGCTGCACTCAACTTTCTTCGTAGGAAAGCAACTCATTCTGTGAACAGAACTAGCTTATTTCACAGAGTACAGTGTTCGACAATGAAGATGTTTGTTTTCTAAACAAACTACTTTATTAATGAGGAGAATCTACGAAGTTGTACATCTTGTTAGATTACACAAACTAGGAAAGTTTGAACTTTCTGCACTCAACCTTGTTTGTAGGAGAGCAACTCATTCCTAGAAGAGAACTAGCTTATTTCACACAGTACAGTGTTCGGCAATGAAGATGTTTGTTTTCTAAATACACTACTTTAGAAATGAGGCAAATCTACTAAGTGGTACATCTTGTTAGATTACACAAACTAGGAAAGTTTGAAATTGCCGCAGTCAACCTTCTTCATAGGAGAGAAACTCATTCCGAAAACAGATCTATCTTATTTCACAAAATACTGTGTTTGGCAATTGAGATGTTTGTCTTCTAAACAAACTATTTTAGAAATGAAGCGTATCCACTAAGTTGTACATCTTGTTAGATTACACAAACTAGGAAAGTTTTAACTTGCTTCACTCAACCTTCTTCCTAGGAAAGCAACACATTCCGAGAAGAAATCTAGGTTATTTCACACAGTACAGTGTTCTGAAATGAAGATATTTTATTTCTAAAGAAGCTACTTTAGAAATGTGGTGAATCTACTAAGTTGTACATCTTGTTAGATTACACAAATTGGAAAGTTTGAAGTGGCTGCACTCAACCTTGTTGGCAGGAAAGCAACTCATTCCGAGAACAGAACTAGCTTATTTGACACAGTACAGTGTTCAGAAATGAAGATGTTTTATTTCCGAACAAACTACTTGAGTAATGAGGTGAATCTACTAAGTTGTACATCTTATCAGAATACACAAACATGGAAAATTTGATCTTGCTGTACTCAACTTTGTTTGTAGGAAAGCAACTGATTCCACGAAAAAAAACTAGCTTAATTCACACAGTAAGGTGTACGGCAATGAAGATGTTTGTTTTCTAAATAAACTACTTTAGAAATAAGGAAAATCTACTAAGTTGTACATCTTGTGACATTACACAAACTAGGAAAGTTTGAACATGCTGCACTCAACCTTCTTCTTAGGAAAGCAACTCATTCCAAGAACAGATCTAGCTTATTTCACACAATACAGTGTTGGGAAATGAAGATTTTTTTTTTCTAAACAAACTACTTTAGAAATCAAGCAAATCCACTAGTTGTACATCTTGTTAGATTAAACAAACTAGGAAAGTTTGAACTTCCTGCACTCAAACGTGTTGGTAGCAAAGCAACTCATTCCAAGAGAAGAACTAGCTTATTTCACACAGAACAGTGTACGGCAATGAAGATGTTTGTTTTCTAAACAAACTACTTTAGAAAAGAAGCGAATCTACTAAGTTTTACATATTGTTAGATTACACAAACAAGGAAAGTTTGAACTTGCAGCACTCAACCTAGATTTTAGGAAAGCAACTGATTCCAGGAAGAGAACTAGCTTATTTCACACAGTACAGTGTAGGGCAATGAAGATGTTTGTTTTCTAAACAAACTACTTTAAAAATGAAGGGAATCTACTAAGTTGTACATCTTGTTAAGTTACATAAACTAGGAAAGTCTGAACTTGCTGCACTCAACCTTCTTTGTAGGAAAGCAACTCATTCCAAGAACAGATCCAGCTTATTTCACACAATACAGTGTGGGCAATGAAGATGTTCCTTTTCTAAACAAACTACTTTAGAAATGAAGCGAATCTACTAAGTTTTACATCTTGTTAGTTTACACAAACTAGGAAAGTTTGAACTTGCTGCACTCAACCTTGTTAGTAGGAAAACAACTGATTCCAAGAACAGAACTAACTTATTTCATACAGTACAGTGTATGGCAATGAAGATGTTTGTTTTCTAAACAAACTACTATAGAAATTAAGCGAATCTACTAAGTTGTACATCTTGTTAGATTACACAAACTAGGAAAGTTTGAACTTGCTGCACTCAAACTTGTTTGTAGGAAACCAACTGATTCCAAGAACAGAACTAGCTTAATTCACACAGGAAGGTGTACGGCAATGAAGATGTTTGTTTTCTAAACAAACTACTTTAGAAATGACGAGAATCTACTAAGTTGTACATCTTGTTATATTGCACAAACTAGGAAAGTTTGAACTGGCTGCCCTCAACCTTGTTCATAGGAAAGCAACTCATTCAAAGAACAGAACTATCTACTAAGTTGTACATCTTGTTAGATTACACAAACTACATCGAAAGTTTGAACTTGCTGCACTCAACCTTGTTTGTGGGAAAGCAACTGATTCCAAGAACAGATCTAGCTTAATTCACACAGTATAGTGTACGGCAATGAAGATGTTTGTTTTCTAAACAAACTACTTTAGAAATGAGGCGAATCTACTAAGTTGTCCATCTTGTTAGATTACACAAACTAGAAAATTTGAACTTGCTGCGCTCAGCCTTCTTCGTAGGAAAGGGACTCATTCCAAGAACTGATCTAGCTTATTTCACACAATACAGTGTTGGGCAATGAAGATGTTTGTTTTCTAAGCAAACTACTTTAGAAATGAAGCAAATCTACTTAGTTGTACGTCTTCTAAGATTACACAAACTAAGAAAGTTTGAACTTGGTGCACTCAAACGTCTTTGTAGGAAAGCAACTCATTCAGAGAAGAATACTAGTTTATTTCACACATACAGTGTTAGCAATTAAGATTTTGTTTTCTAAACAAAGTACTTTAGAAATGAGGCGAATCTACTTCTTTGTACATCATGTTAGATTACACAAACAAGGAAAGGTTGAACTTGCTGCATTCAACCTGCTTCGTAGGAGAGCAACTCATTCTAAAATCAGATCTAGCTTATTTCACACAATACACTGTTGTGCAATGAAGATGTTAGTTTTCTAAACAAACTACCTTAGAAAGAAGCAAATCTACTAAGTTGTACATCTTGTTAGATTACACAAACTAGGAAAGTTTGAACTTGCTGCACTCAACCTTCTTTGTAGGAGAACAACTCATTCCAAAAACAGATCTAGCTTATTTCACACAATACAGTGTTGGGCAATGAAGATGTTTGTCTTCTAAACAAACTACTTTAGAAATGAAGTGAATCTACTAAGTTGTGCAATTAGTTAGACTACACCAACTAGGAACGTTTGAACTTGATGCACTCAACCTTGTTCGTAGGAAAGCAACTCATTCCAGGAACAGAACTAGCTTATTACACTACAGTGTTCGGCAATGAAGATGTTTGTTTTCTAAACAAACTACGTTAGAAATGATGTGAATCTACTTAGTTGTACATCTTGTTAGTTTTACACAAAGTAGGAAAGGTTGAACTTGCTGCACTCAACCTTCTTTGTAGGAGAGCAACTCATTCTTAAAACAAATCTAGCTTTTTTCACACAATACAGTGTTGGGCAATGAAGAGGTTTGTTTTCTAAACAAACTACTTTAGAAAGAAGTGAATCTACACACTGTTAAAATTACACGAACTAGAAAAGTT